>JAZKJV010005106.1:0-121772 GCA_037367405.1 Ottelia alismoides | reverse complement strand
TAATACAAGCGCATAGGGGTAGAAAGGTAACTATTAAGGCCCCAACGGGGTTCGATTACAATTAACCCAAGCTGACACGTGCTTCAGGCATGCGATCCAGACTCGGCTTGAGGCTTGGATACAGGGTGGCTTATGCCACATGTCTGGACTCGATTGCTTCACTCGAGGCATGGGTCCACCGAGGCTGGAGGCTCGGAAAGACGACTCTAGGATGATCTAGGCAGTAGGATCAAATCCAGATGACTCAATCCAATGGCAACTGCATTTCTACTCCCTCGGCTCTCCTCCACAGAGTGGGACTCGGACGAAGCTGCTACTCCTCTATGCTCCTCAAGGCTCGTCGAAGGTCAGAGCACCTTCGTGGTTAGCTAGCAAAGGCGATGGCGAATAAGAGAAGATGAGGCACGGGTTGGAGAAGTGAATCGATGACTCTTTGGCGGAGGTGGAACTTAATATGGGAGCAACCTCAACAATTTCGCTCATTGGCACTTCGAAGGACCTGTAGGGGATAATATATATAGCTGAAGCACAAGAAACATATGGGCATGACATGGATGGAACAGGGAGCTGTCGGAGTGACTGGAAGGTGGATCCCTAGATGGGTTCTTTACATGAGCAAGGTAAAGAAGGAATCGAGTTGGGGAGTGATGAATCCATAATTCATCAACTTCATATGGAAATCTTAGTAAAATCCTCTTAAAATTACTAATTAAATTCTCTAAATTCATTTTATTAGCATTCACTAACTGTGCTAAAATTAGGGTTAAATGCTGTAAATAATTAACCTTGTTTTTTCTCAGTTTGAACCTATTATTTTATGTACAATTATTAACTAACTCGACTAAATCTTTTTTCTATTATATTCTTTGATTAATTAACTAACTTATCATTAAGAAATAAAATCCAGAAAAATCATAAAATTAAAAGAAAATGAAACTTTGCACATATTTTATCTTTGCCATTTCTATTTTACAATTTTCTAACATATAAAAAACTTCATAAAAATTATATTAACTACGTATATATTGTGTATAAATTAATTCACTAATTAAATCAAATTAAAAATACAAAAAATCACAAAATGCAAAATTATTATATTTTATTATGTATAGAGTACCTCTGAAAATACCATTTGTACAATTGACCTCTTTTAATTTTGGTTCCTTCACAAAAGTTGTAGTTCTCGTTGAGACAAGCAACTTTTATGTTGATTGCCTTTTCATTTGACTTCATTTACTATTTCTTTTTATTTTTCTTTTTACTTTACTTTATTTCATTTATTTCATCCTTAATTTTATTTTTTTTATTATTTTAATTTAATTTCAATTTCACTTTTTACTTATTTATTTTATTTTACTCTTTATATAACTTTTATTTTATTTTTCATTCCCTCTATCTTGTCTTCTCTCTTCTTTCTCTCTCTTCCCCTCTCCAGGTCATGTGCGCAGCACGTAACCCCTCCCTTCCTCCCTTTCTCTTTCGTTGCATGTGTGCAACACATGTTGCCTTTCCCCCTCTCTAGCACGTGCGTGACACATGCTCCCCAGCCCCTCCCCTCCTCCCCTCAATGCCTCGCGCTGCCCACACTCCTGTCATTATGTCGCCGCCCTCTCCTCCCCTTCCTCCTCTACGTAATGGCTACTGCCTCCTCCGTGTAACGGTCGCTCGTCGCCTCCTTTAAAACCCAAACATCCTCTTCTGATTATCGCATTCACCAACTTGAAAATCACCCTCTTCAGTTCCAATCTCCTCGACAGTGACAGTGGGTGAGGTATACTTCGTAGGACGATGACGAGAGGCACGCATGGGTGCGATCTGCGGCTTGTTCTTCTAGCCTGTAGTAGCTCCATGCAGCTGCAGAGCTCGAGCTCTATCTCGCCAGAGCTCTCGAGCGAGGACCCCCTCCCAGGAGCTCCGTTGAGATTCCAACCTCGATATTTTCCTATACTCTTTTTGCCTCCTCTTTCCTTGTTCTTCCTCCCTCGATGAACAACTTCATCCTCACCTCTATCCCCCTCCAGTTCCTCTTCTACCTTCCAGGTCCCCTCATCTTTAGCCTCAAACATGTCGGAGCTCAGATCCTACCCATCTCCTCCACAGGAGCCTCGCTCCTCCCTCCTTCTTCTTTGTTTTTTGCATGCTAACCCCCTGCAGGAACCTCCTTCTCGTCACTATCGGAAGACAATGAGTAGCTCCGGTCTCCCCTACTTCCTCCATTGAACCAGAGTCTCCACCCGCCTTCTACATCGCACTGGACCCGTACCTCCTTCAGCTCCTTTGTTAGAGTCCTACCCGAGCTCCTTTGAACCTCTGCTTGCCAGTAGAGAGTCGGTGGTGCTCAGAGGAAGTTTTTGGAGCCCAACCTCTTCTCTGTTACAGAGCTCCGCAACCTTCGCCATCGAGCAGCAGCTGATAACCAAGATTTATCAAAGATCATACGATTTCACAAGGCGAAACCGCAGTCGATGTATTAATTACTTGATACATCCCGATTAATAAACAATTAACCCACAATATGAATCGAGCAATAAATGGCAAAAAGTGGAGTTAAAATTTATCGATCTCTACAAAACTAAGTGTATAGCGAGTAAGCATGTAGAGGTTGAACCACAAAGAGCAAAATTGGTAGCTTACGATTATTGCTAAGCAATGTATATTATGTACAAACATGTGCTTTATACACATATAATTTTTGTGGGGTTTTAATTATATATATATATTTTTATTATTAATTTATATATACATTGTTTTTTATTTTATATTTTTGTATTTTCTTTATATATATATATAATAGATTTTTAAGTTCTTTTTCTTTAAATATATAATAGAATATATAAGATTATTTATACAATATAGAGTAGTGTAATTATAAATACTAGTAAAAAGAAATAAAATGTAGAAAATAAGTTGGTTTGGGGTTTTATATATTTTTCTAATGTTTTTATGATTTTTTGGAGTTTTTGTTAATTGTTATGAATTTTTAAAGTCAAAATATCCCAAATCAGAGATTAAATAATATGTCGATATTGAAATGAAGATTAAAAATAGAAAAACCATCCAAAATTCTTCAAATCAATTCTAATAGATAAATATTAATATAAATAAAATTCAGAAGCATAAAAAGATATTTTTGGATTTTTTTATTGATTTTTAATATTTTTCTTAGATTTTTGGAGCTTTTAAATTTTAGTATTTTTCTTTTTCTATTTTTAGGGATTTTTGGTTTGAGTTAAAATATGATGAAATAGATAACATATTTTTTCTGAAATTTTTCAGAATGTTTTTCTATTTTTTGTTATCTTATAATACAAACAGGTAACAAAAACATGCTCATTTTCTTTTTTATCATTAAAATACCCAAATGCTAAAATAAAAATGTAATGTGAAACTACATGTTAGAAAGCATCTAACTATATTTTTGCACAATGTTTAGAGCATGGGTGCTATTGTTGATAAATGAAATCCAAGCACTAAAATACATGAACTAGGTAGGGTATTTTTGCAAATAAAATCATCATCATGGGCATACATGCAATTTTCCCAAGAATATATCACGTATATTAAAATTTAATGGGCTAAAATTAAATACAAAGAACTGTAAGGGTGGTCTTGTAATTTTCGCCACCTCATGTGGGACAACACGTGAGGTGACGTGGATTGGACCCAAAAGCAATTTATAATAAATATAGGGGCCTTACACGCAAAAAGTCCATTTTATTTACACTGCATATTTTATTTAACGAACTAATAAATAAATTCAAAAAATGATGGGGGAAGATGTGTTAATTACCACCAATGTGCGCGATACCCCTTCGTCGATGGACGCTCAGGATATGATCTTGGCTCTTCATCAACGACCGAGGGGAGCGAGGCATGGACAACGGATATTAGAACTAAGGCCTCCCCCTTCATCTGACGGTAGCTGCTTTGTACGAAGAACATGGAAGAAGGTGGCCTTCCCCGAACTTCGCACCACGATTCCTCCTTCCACCGACGACATCTGATGGATTTCTTTGGCTCTACACCTCCGGCGGACTCGTCCGCGTCGATCAAGGTACTCCAGAAGATCCAGGACCCAACGATGGGGTCCTGGCGTGTCATGGGACAAAGAAGCACCTGGGTACCCTCGTCCAAGTGCGATTGAGCTTCAGAAGGAGTCCTTTCGCCTTGGCACCTGCATGAAAAGGTTCTATGGCTCGGGAGAATCGACCCGACCAGTTTTGAAGCTGAAACATACGAAATATGAGGTGGGCGGAGAGGATCCGGTGGAAGGCAGTGTAGAATCCTCGATTCACTGATCTTGTCTAGATTAGGGGGTCTCGATGGGTGGTTCAGAAGGAGGACGCGTAGGGGAAAGAAATGGATGTGATGAGGGGGTTGAAGATTGATCGGGTCTTGATGAAATAATGCTAGAGCTCGAAAGCTTCGGCGAGGGGGTCTAGATAATCTATGCTACAGAAGCGATTAAAGGCAGAAATAAAAGGTGTAAATTGAAAGGTACATGCTACATCTACCTGCAGAGATTAAAAGACACAGCTCATACCTGAGGATTGCTCAAGGAGCAGAGGTGGCCGAAGGGTCATCGTGGATCGTTCTGCCTCGCCCGAGGAGCACGCCCAAGGCTCGGGGATGTTCATGTTGTCACCAAGGACACGCTCACACTCACGATGGTGGTCTTCCAGGCTCGGAGAAGGATCAAAATCGAGCGAGGAGGCGGAGGGACTTATTTATAGACAAAGCTAAGGACCCTTATTGACTGGTGCTTAGGGATGAATCAAAGGTATGTACAAGGGATTTTGGGTTTTAGCATGGATTAATGATGCTTGAGGGTGATCTTTGCATGATTGATCGAGAAAGTATGGATGAGAAGCCTAGGAAAAAGGGCAGAAATCACAAGACTTGACAATCTGACAGGAGTCAAAGGCTCCAAGGGCAGTTGACCGAGGGTTAACAATTCATATGCTCTTATTGGTCCACGCGGACCACTACTAGATAAAATAGGTTCATTTATTCAAAAATAAATAACTAAAAATAGTAATTGATTTTATTATTTTTTATTATAAACTAAAAAATGTTTGTTATTTTATATAGTATTTTATGTTTTTTTATTTATTATTATTTATTACAAGCTAATTTTTAGGAGTGTATTTATAGACATATTCATCTATGTTTTGGTTATTTTAATTTTATTTTGTATTTTTGATTTTATTATTTTATTTCTTATTTTATATATTTATAACTTATTTTGAGGTGTATAAATATATTTTATTATATTTTTATGATGTTATTTGTACACTGAAATAAATAGGGACATAAATTATATAGGTATAAGTACATGTATTTTTTTCTATGTATTTATGTACATTATTTTATTTTAATATTTTATTCATGGTTTTATTCTTATTATAGTATATAAATATGTTACAAATAATATTTATAAAATTATAAAAATGTAAAATTGTAAAAATAATAAAGAATAAATAAAATGAATATTTTATTCGGGTATATAATACAATAGGGGTCCAAAACCTATCTTTCACATATTAACTCCAAAAAATATGAAACCATCTTCATTAAATAGCTTATTAATATACAACTAAAGTGATTTTGATATATTTTGAGTTTTTATTCGGGAGATATGCGTCTAGGAAGTTTAGATTTTGGCTTTTTATTCTATGTATAAAAAGTACACTGTATATGATTTTTACATGAAACCAATTTTGTATTTTCTATGTATTATTAACTACAAATTTCTTGTAAAAATTTTCTTAATTTGATGAATAAATAGATAAAAATAAAATAGGTCCCAAAAATGTTTAATTGAATAAATAAAAGAATTGGGTTTTTATTGTATTCTTGGCCCTTATCTCACCCTACTTTATTCCTTGTCGATCAATTCAATTCTTAACATGGTCTCGGGTTTAGGGTCATAAAATAACTTTGGTATTTTATTCTTTTTCTTTTCTTTCTTTAGTCTATATTTTTAGCATTAAAAATAATATTATTTACATAATGAATGCAACAAATAATGAATGTTATTGTATACAAATTAATGCTATTTACATGTATTAGCTAGGGTTTTTGAGGCCAAAATGATAGAATAAAGGTGATGAAATGAAGATTCATCACCCCCTATACTTGCTTTTTTAGTCCCTAGCAAATAGTTATGCAATAAGTACAGAAAAATAAAAAAAAGAAAAGAAAAAGAAAGAAAGAAAGTGGGTTAGATTTAATTTTCAAACTTGTCTTCACAAAATCAAAGTTTGGATCTTAATTCGGACCTTTGGAATTTTTTGCAGTTGAAACCTTATTGGAAATCAGATTTGACACATAACAATCTTCAAGACTCCCAAAACTCTGCTCAAGTCTCCTCAATAGCCAGGTCAGAATACTTTAACTCATACGCAAACCCTTATGACTATGAATCTTACTTATACAGTGGATGTGACGGTGGCTTCCCTCAACTGAAATGACCAAGAGACTGACTTCTCTTGCTTAACAATCAATGACTTCCCAATCCAACAACTCTTTTCTCGAGGAGTGGGGTATTTCCTTCTAGGTTCAAGTGGCAACTGACTCAAGAAAATGAAGTGAAGAGAAGAATGGACGGTAGATAGTGTAGCTACTTATCCTAGGATGCTTCACCAGTGTAGCCAAGTCATCCAGCTGCATGCTCACAAGATTAAAATTTGAAGCTCAAGCTTGTTTATTGACTGTACAAATATATACACTCCGACAGGCATTTTATTTTCAATCAGGCCTGTCCACTTTTTTGGAGTTTTTTTTTCGAAATACTATATACAACAACATTTACATAAGGAGTTTTCATTCTTGAGCCAGTAGACCATCCCTCTTTTGAAGCATTATTGCAACCCACACTCTCATGTCTTTACATGTCGACACCACTGGACGGGTTGAGGCGCACTTCCCTCCCTAGACAAGGACAAATGTTTACACTTGTACGTATCTCATACCAGCAAATCCAATCCCCTCACCACTCCAACTGAGCCGAGCCAAGTGAAAGGTGTAGGTGTCTAAGATAGGTCATTATCAACAAGAGCCATGTGTGTGCTTCGAAATACTCTACTAAGACAATCAAGAATCCATTGAACCAAGTCTCATGATTCTCAAAGAATTAAGTCAACTAGACCTGAGGTACCTCAATTCTAGTTCCTATAAAGTTCCTGTGATTAGGTAGATTTAAGGTCCACCAAGCTCCAATCTTTGGATTTTACTTAAACTCGTTCGATTATCGAACTCAATCCAAACATGCGAATGCTATGCAAATGTTATGTACAATGTAGAAAAATATATTTGTGACGCCATTTTCAAAATTTTGAACTTTTTTTATGGATTTTTGGAAAAGATTTTGCAAATGTTTTTGTATTTTCGATTTTGCAAATGTTTTTGGGATTTTTCAAAATAAAAGATTTTTGGAATAAAACCAGTTGCAAATATTTACACGGGAGTGCATCTTATATTTACAAGAGTTGGGTTTTTAAGAATTTACAAGGGATATGTTAGTTAATTTTATAGATATATTTGTATAGGGACCCTTTCAAATGAGGTGGGGTCTCATAGAGATTATAGTGAGCCAACAATAAATACGGTTGGATTAAGTTCAGATGGATGGGATCAAAACCACTATCATTATATGGAATGGTTTTGACGAAAAACATTTCTATATATAGATAATAAAAACGTGAGATTTTCATGGGATAGTAGAGAAAAAGGCAGATCTACAAATTAGGCAAAACTACTTTCTTAAAAACAGACGCCAGGACGGCTAATGTATATAGTGAATAACAAATAGTTCAAAAAAATATTACTTTTTTGGTATAGTTTATTGAATAATACTTTAACCAATTGCTATTATACGAGACTTTTTTGAAATAAAGCTATTATATTTACAAAAATATGTTCATATTTTGTTGGTTTTAAAAGCAGCACATGAGGGGAAAATGCAGATCTACAAATTAGACAAAACTAATTTATTAAAAACAGACGTCAGGACGGCTAATTTATATAGTGATTAGCAAAAAGTTCAAAAAATATTACTTTTTTGAGATAGTTTATTGAATAATACTTTAACCATTTGCTATTGTACGATACTTTTTTGAAATAAAGCTACTAAATTTACAAAAATTTGTTCATATTTTGTTGGTTTTAAAAGCAGCACATGAGGATTAGTTAAATATCTTAGGAGGATAAAAAATTCGTATCATTATGATAATGATGTTTCAATACGACCAATTTCCTTTATTGAACAATGGAAATATGTTTTGGATTGTAAAATTTATTAACAGATTTAATAATAAAATGTTACATTGACAATTTGAATAAATTAACAAAAATTTTGAAATTGGAACGTATAATAATACAAATATTATGATAGAAAATGAAATACCATATACTACTGAAATTTAAAAATTAAGCGAATTTATTAAAAGATGGTGGTCTCAACAATGTATACTTTGCTTTTTTAAATTAATAATAAAACTATAAATTTTTGAAATTATGTACTTATTAAAGATTGAATTGTAATTATTTTTTTGATAAAGTTGATTTGAATTTTACAAAGGTATGAAGATATTTTGAAATAACTTATACTATATTACAAAAATTGCTTGCATTATAAAATACAATTCCTATTAGATGTTCCGACTTTACATATTTAAATTTTAAATCCAGCTTAATATGAAAAATATTAATTAACTAATTATGATAATGTATCGACGGGTGATTATGATAATAATAAAAACAAGGAAAGTAATAAATTACTTCCGTAAAGGGAGCTCTCGTTCTGCTCCGACATTTCCGCCCAAAAAAACGACAGACGGTTGTGGCTGGAGGAGGCGAAACAACGATTAGATCTGCCGATCGAATCAGACGAAAAGAAGATGAACAGAAGAAAGGATACGACTACGACCGTGAGTCAAGAGGGGAAGGATTCTGCCTCTCGTGTTGCTGGTAGGAGGATGATGCGGAGAAGGTAATGATTTAAACTTTCTACAGTACAATGGAATTTTTAATTTTTAGGGTTACAATATGGTTTCTTAATAAAAAATTGGGGGAAACATGATTTATGAAGGTATTATAGTAGTTTACATAGTATATCTCATTTATAATGGTGTCTAGAAGTTGATTTGAACGAAATAATTAGCGATGTAATATCTTTGTGTTGTCTTACTGTACAATGAAATAGTAATAATGTGATAAATTTGAATATTATGATTGAAGGACTTTGATTATTGATTTCTGGGAAGCATTGAGAATGAATGTAAAAGAAGAATGCATGTTAAATATAAATACATACAACATATAAATTTAGATAAAATTATAGGTATGATAAAAATAAAATATTAATCGTTGTGATGCAGGTTAGAAATGTCATTGTCTGAATCCGACTATGAGGATTTTGACATAGGATCAAATGCTGAGTTACCTATATCCCACTAGATCACCTGAAGGAAAAAATGTGCAAGATCATTATTTGAAGAAATAAAGAGGTATATAAAGAACAGAAACATTTGATTTATTCGATTTCCTATTGAACTTTTTTATTTTCCAGATATGAAACTTGTTACTGTGATAATTAAATTTTAGAGATGAAACACACACGAGATGAATTGAATGTCAAGACCACACAAGACTCCGAGCAGTGTAGAGAAGAAGAGATATTTCAAAAATACGGATGTATGGATTAAATTCTAGTATATTTATTTTGATTTTGAATAATATATTAGTTATAATACATATTTAAAGATATATTTTTTATTTCAGGCAAAGGCTACGTGCAACATAGATGTTTCATAGAACACTTTGTCCATTACATAGATGGACACAGACCTACTCCAAAACAACAATCTCTTATATCAAAGACGGCTTTTTCAAGACTTATCAACACAGGAAATATTGATATAGAGAGGAAAAATTTGCAATGGCTGGTGGAGAAATAACAAGGAGGGAGGGATTTCTGATTTGGTAATAAGGTTGTCACATTCAGCGATGATGATGTTGGTATCATACTTGATTTACCAAGTACAGGATTTCCAGTTACATTTAGGGGAAGCATTTGCCTTGGAAAAGTTTGATATCAACTGAGCTTTTTGACAATGGCATGGTTTTCAACAGGAGAAGCTGATTTATGTGTTGATTGAGTACTATGAACGGGATGATGATAACACTGTGACAATATATGTTGCTTGTTTGATTTTGTTCATGTTTTCCACGTTCCTTTTCCAGATTGTGCGTATTCTTTTCCAAAATAATTGCTTCACTATGTTGAGTCATTAGAGGATACAAGATACTTCAACTAGTTAGATGCAGTTGCTAGGATGGTATTGTCAAATATGGATGATGTCTTTCATAGGATTCAACAACGAAGAATTGGAGCAGCACGCATAACTCTAGGATATCTAACAGGATGCGTAGCTTGTTTATACATAAGATATTTTTTAGATTTACATTATAAAAAATTTTAGTATATATTGTTCTAAGATTGAATTATTTTCAGGTGTGGATGCTTGAATACTGTTGCAAAGAGCTAGT
This sequence comes from Ottelia alismoides, assembly GCA_037367405.1. Taxonomy (NCBI): domain Eukaryota; kingdom Viridiplantae; phylum Streptophyta; class Magnoliopsida; order Alismatales; family Hydrocharitaceae; genus Ottelia; species Ottelia alismoides. The sequence continues at coordinate 111,221 of JAZKJV010005106.1, read as the reverse complement.
TGTGAGTCGTGATTTGAGATCAAGAATTAAGAAGTGGAGTGGAACAATAAAATGGATGTCAAGGAGATTGGTTTCATTAAGCAATGACCATGTATTTATATTACATAAAAGTATTTGGTCATATTGTAAAGAGATAAATGAAAAAAATCCAATAAATGAATTCACATGTAAATACTATGCAATGCTTTAGAATAAATAGATTATTGAACTGTTAATAAAATATACTTTATTGATCTACACCAGATCTTGCCCAACATTCATCCAACGAAGAATGAGATAGTGAAGATAATACCTGATGAGTATGTCTTCCCTTATGAAAAGTTCCTCTTAAGTGGATTTTCTGTGAGAAGACCAGAAATAATAATTGAAGAGGTCATCCCAGTTCCATTAGATGGTCCACTTAGGAGAGGACGATTCAAGAAGCGTGTATTTCATGCAATCATGAGTGATGATGGGAAAGAAACTGAGGTTGAAAAGAAAATTACAACAAAAAAATGCTGTCAGTGTGAAACTTTGAAAATAGAAGTAATAGAGTTAAGAAATTTGGTTGAGCAGCTTAGAGGGGATTCAAACAACACAGACAATGATGGTAAGATTGTTCGGTATGAAACTGAGATAATGAGTTTAAAGAAGGAAAATAAAGAGCTTAAAAAAGGAATTCTGAAGTTGGTGAATCATATAGAATCAGCACTTAGTGAACCAGTGATAGAAAATGTGGACAAGCATATTTCAAGCATTACAGTTACTGAAAGCATGGTTGAGACATGCGATCAACAAGCTAGGGATGATAAGGATCCTTGTGAAAAAAACACCGAAAAAGATATGCTTGAAAAAGAACAAGCTGACATATCTTTTGAAGGAAAAGATGGAGACGTGGAAAAATTGGAACTAATAAAGTGGGTGAGGAAAGATTGGAGATGGTTCACGAAGAGTTGCCCAACACTGATGTTGATAATGCAGTGGATATACCTTCATTTGAACTTGAGTTTAATGAAGAAAGAAAAACATCATGTTCACTGATTAGTGAAACACCAACTAAAAGGAAGAGGGAAAAATGCACAAGTTAATCCAAGCTCATTAGCAAAAGAGTCAAGGAAAGGAGAGAGGCAACAAGATCAAGAACAGAAACTGCATACAAGGATCAAATGAAGAACAATGATATGAAGAATAAATCAACAAAGAAGTCATCAAAGAATACATCAAAGACGTCAGAACTTTATGATCATGCTGACTCGGAATCAGAGGTAAGAAAATAACTAAGAAACTATATAAAATAATTATATAACGATATAAATTGTTCTGTGCAGTATCTATGCGACGCTCCGACAGATTTCATAGGATATGAATTCATAACATCAGAAGAGAAGGAAATAATTCAGAGATTCCTGAGAGATCCAGCTGACACGTACATTTCTTTTAGTATCTTATTACTGCTTCAATAATTAATCGATATTATTAAACTAATGGTTAACATTATAATTGCAGGTTAAATGCAACTTATCATTCGCCGTACAAGAGTTACTGCAAAAGGAGGGAAATACATCTTGTACGAGAAAATGATTGAAGACTCGGTATGTTTATAGTTGTTTTTTTATAACAAATAAGGATAGCATGAACAACTATAATAATAAAGTGAATCATAAGAGATGGATTGTTACGTCAATTTAAATTTTATAGAAGGAAAATAACGACAAAAGCTGGAAAATAAAGCCCACTAAATTTCAAGATCACAATAGTAAAGTTCAACATAATATTAGAAGCATAACGCTAATATGACACTAATTGAAAAATGGGATTAACCAGAATGAGATATAATGATAGAGAAAGACACTGTACTAAATCCTACATGTTAATATTACAATGGAGGGAGGCAAGGTGGCGTTCTGGGGGGTGGTTCTCCGGAGTTGATAAGGTTTGGGGAATAACAATGGGGGTGGTAGAGTTGTGATGAGGTTGAGGCTAGCAACAGTGACCATCTCAGTGGATGAAGAGGTTGGTTGTGATAGGATTCAGGGAAGGTTGGGAGGGGTGAACGAGAGGTGGTGGGGCTTTGTTAGGAGAAAGAAAGGGCGGGGTTGGAGAAAGAAAAGAACGATGGAGGATGTGAGATTGGGGATGAGGAGAGAAAGAAAAGAATGATGGAAGATGGGAGATCGGGGATGAGGAGAGAAAGAAAGAAGGGCAAAGAGGAGGTATGGGGGTAGGAAGAAAGAAGAGGAAGAGAAGAAGATGGTTGAGGGGAAAGGTAGGACTTGTGACGGGTTTGACTTCACCCTAAGTTGTTTATCTCCTCCTCATATCGTCCTCTTTTTATAACATGGGACTACATCTTAAATTTAAAAATTTACGTAAATTACATGGGATGTACTACTAAAATATTAGGTGCAAAATAAAATAATACAAATTACATTTTAAACCAATTAGAAAATAACACAACAACGAGGAGACGAGCACTTAGATAGGATATGAACTGCATCACACATGTACATGAAGGAGATATGACAAAGAGATGTCACATATGCGAATGATAAGATGAAGATACATAGATCGACCAAAGTCGATAGCAGATGAGAATGCTTAAGGACCTTAGACACTTGCCGGTAGGGATGAAAACAATCAGATACAAATATGACTATATGTATAATCATATACTTATATAATTTAAAATACGAATACGAATGTAGATACATATATTAACAGATATGGAAAATATGTTACCATATCCTTAGAAATGAATATGAATGTAAAATGAATACGAATCAGATACGAATAATAACATAAATATTTAATATATTAACTAAAATATACATGTTTAGGATGGTTTACACATAAAATAGACATATCAGATATATTTACTTCATACCAATTATATCAACAATGGTGTATACAATCATGAAATATTGATACGTATGTTTATAAATATACTACTATACTTATGTACGAAAACAAATATACGAATACGAATGCGAATATTATCGAATGTAAAATTAATATTGATATCCCCCTCCCATTTTAAAAGGAAAACGAATTCGAATATTAAAATATATATAAAACAAATACGATAGTGAATCAAATAAGAATATATTTTCATCCCTACCTACTACTCGACATATAAAGTATTTTAAGAGTTGGGATAAAAGATGTGATATGATGTCCCATTCATTTGTGATTCAAGAATAAAGAAAGTAAAAAAGGTTACCCCGCATACCGCAATAACCAAACCCTTTTCTTTTCCAATTAAACCTTTCCCACCCTCAACACTACCCATCCAAAAATCCACTGTAGTGATGGCCCCTCACCTCCGGCTACTCCCCCTCTCTCGCCTACTACACTCCAACCCAACTTCCACCTCCTTCGACACTCCGACCGTCCTCCGCACCCTCGCATCCTACTCCAACGACCCCCAACGCGCGCTGGACTTCTACCGATGGGTGGAGACCCACCACCAGTTCCTCCACTCTACCCTCACCACCAACATCCTCCTTGACATCCTCGGCAAGTCCCTCGACTTCCCCCTCCTCCGCCAGACCTTCCTCTCCATGCCCAGCCCCGATCGCTCCACCTTCCGCATCCTCTTCCACCGCTACTCAGCCGCCCACCTCGTCTCCGACGCCCTCTCCGCCTTCGACCACTCCTCCCAATTCGGCCTCCGTGACCTCCCCACCTACCACTCCCTCATCGACGCCCTCTGCGAGCACCGGCACGTCATCGAGGCCGACCGCCTCTGCTTCGGCCCCGACGCCCCCTTCCCCCCCGATACCAAAATCCACAACATGATCCCTCCGCGGTTGGTTCAAAATGCGCTGGTGGCGCCGCTGCCGCGAGTTCTGGGAGAGGATGGCGGTGGACGGCGTCGACCTCGACCTCCATTCCTATTCTATCTACATGGACATACTCTCCAAATCGGGGAAGCCGTATCGGGCCGTCAGGCTCTACAAGGAGATTAGGAAGAAAGGCTTCCAATTGGACGTAGTTGCCTACAACACCGTCATCCAGGCGGTCGGATTGGTGAACGGCGTTGACTTCTCCATCCGGATGTATAGGGAGATGATGGAGTCCGGATGTAAGCCGAACGTGGTGACATACAACACGATCATAAAGATGCTGTGCTGTGACGGGAGGTTCCCCGAGGCATACGGGTTCTTGGAACGGATGCGAGCGATGGGGTGCGAGCCAGACGCGATCACATACCATTGCTTCTTCAGGTGTCTTAGCTGGCCGAAGGAGATACTTTGCCTGTTTGAGAGGATGGTGAAGTCGGGATGCCAGCCGCGGATGGAGACGTACGTGATGCTGTTGAAGAAGTTTGGGAGGTGGGGATTTCTCAGGCCGGTTTTTATTGTGTGGAGGGCGATGGAGGAGCTTGGGTGTAGCCCGGATGCATTTGCTTATAATGCGCTGATTGATGCCTTATTAAACAAGGGGATGGATGATCTTGCTAGGAAGTATGATCAAGAGATGCTCGCTAAGGGACTCTCGCCGAAGCCTAGGAAAGAATTGGGAGCTAATGCTCTTGGTGATGTAGATCTTGGAGATGCTGTCGAGGATAATGAGATATGCGAACTGTAGTCGATGTGATTATGGTGAGATATTGCCACTTCAATGGAAGGGAATTGAACGGCTATTGGTTCTTATTGTTTATAGAAAGAGTTCAACAGTGAAATTCGAAAGTGGGAGGTGACTCCAGGACTCTGGCATTTGAAGTTGGTATACTGAGCAACAGGAAATGTCTAACTACCCGGTGGCAAGTCTATTATATGTCCAGGATGGATTTGGTTGTTGCCAAGTTGAATGTTGTGCTTGACAATGAAGTCCGGCCATTGGAGAATGATCGGCATTTATTCGACAATTTTTTTGAGTTTGCGTAATCTATGGTGCAAGCTTCCAGAACATAGTTAGCATCGTTTGGTCTATTATGCAAGTATTGTTCTTGAAATAGCAAGGTTAGGGAGCGGGGCAGAATCGGAAAGTTTGTGAACATGCAAAAGTTGTGAACAGGCGAAGCATATGTGATCCGGTATAAACAGGGAGAGACCTTATGAAAATAAATGCTTGGATAGAAGGCCATTGACAGGGTAAGAGGGAGTGTATCTTTTCCATCTGCTGGAGTTGCACGGTTCTCTTTTTTAGTTTCTACATCTTTTACCATCTTTTAGCTCCATGATTTAAATGAGAGATAAATAGATATGTAGTGGATCAATGAGGGCTGATAAGAGTTGACATCAATGCATATCTTTGTCAATTAATATATTTATGAAGGGTACCTCAGTGCACTTAGCTTCTACTACGAGGGGTCAATTGATAGTTATTGTCAGCAGAATCTATTAACCGACTAAAGGAGATCGCCTTGTAGCCATGTGAAGATTACTGTCAGACATCTGGAGGTCAGTTTTTATATTGTTTATAAAAACAAACTTTATATTTGGTATTGAAAGTTAGATTTTTGTAATGACATGCATATCAAGACACATTTTTTAGATTTTTGTAATGACATACATATCGACACATTTTTTCACATCTGGAAAGTCAATATACTTCTGAGATGATTATTTGGCTTCTTGTTAATTGCATCCTGCAATTATGTGAATGTGGAGTTTGTATTGCAACTAATGGCGATATATAAGATATTAATATCTAATTAAATGCCGATGAGGCCATAATTGGCTGGTGGTTGTGGTGTGAAGCAATGGGAAGATACTTGGGAGGTTGGGGAGGAGGTAGTTGTTGTCTGGATCAACGGAGAGCTATCGATGGCTTTTTCTCGTGGATGACCTAGGCTAGGTTGAGACGAGATCATGATTGGGGTTGATGATCAATCAACAATGGTAGTTATCTTAAATGTTAGCATAAAGATAGTGCACATAAGATAATGCAAAATCACTATGTAAAAATTCCTTCCCTACCATAGCATGATCATGACATTAATAGGGATGTAGTTAGAAAACATTTAAGAGGGGATACCTGATCTATGAAATTACGTGTAGTATACCCATCCTGCTACAAACAACATTCTTAGACCTCTATTGGACTTGTAAACTCTTGGTGACCCATTAATGAAATAAAATTGTTTGTTTCTTCATATGAATTGAATGTTTGTGTTTGGACTTAACGGAAGCTCCATTAGGACAATTAGGAATATGTACCATGTCTTTCTTGATATCATACCGCTGTTGATCTAAAGTAATAGTAGAGGTTGATGCAAGATTGTAGATCTAGAGAGTTAGATCGAGGATACAACTAGCATCATCTAGTGATAATTAAGAATGATCTCCAGCCGGAGAAAGAGATGGCAATCTTGTAGAGATATTTATATGTTCTATGTACTTTTTCTGCTATTTTTAGTTTCTTGTTTCCATCTTATGTAATTTACCCATAGACCTTCTCTATATAAGAGAGCCTAGGGTTCTCTGGAATAAACAATTCATTCTCTTCTCCCACCATGGTATTAGAGGCAACCTAAAATTCCTCCCCAAAACCCTAGCCGCCACCTCCCCACCCTCTTCCCTCTCTCGCCGCCCCCTCCCTCCCTCTCTCGCCGCCGTCATTGCCCCACCCCCTCTCTCTCTCGCCGCCGCCGCCACTCCCTTCTCTCTCTCTCTCGTCGTCGTCCCCTCCCCCCTCTCTCTCTTGCCGTCTCTTGGCCTATGGGTTTGAGTGCATAGGTCTACATATGCACTCAAGTTCTCAGATGTTTGTGTAGACATTCATTTCTTGGTCTACAAAACCCTAGTTCCAAGGTTGCAAAAGTCGGTAGTCGGTACTCGGTCGGCTGGGTCACTGACTAAGGATTAATCGGCAGTCGGACGACTAGCCGGATTTAGTCGGACTTTAATCGGCTTTGAATTTTATGATTATTTTAAATATATCTCATTTTTATAGATATATTTACATAGATTTTGTACATTTTTATACTATCATAATAAAATAAAGAAGTAATTAAATTTAAGTAAAATATTAAGCATATTATAATAAGTTTGCTTATAAAAACATTAAAATATAAAAAATATGGTATCTCCAAAGCAAAATTTGATCGACTAGTGTACCTAGTCGGTATTCAGTCGGCCACCCCACTGACTAGACTAGTCGGACCTACTAGTCGGGCCAGTCGGGCGACTTTTACAACACTGCCCAGTTCTCTATCTCCGGCAAGATGTCTGATAACTAGGTCAACATGCCCTCCATAGGCGCTTTCAAAGGTCCAACGCTCATTGTCAAGATCGATTAGACGAACTATGAGCTCTGCGCTATGCAGTTCATGAGTCTCATGAAGTCAAATGGTAAGAGGCACATTCTTACCGAAGAAGAGTCGACGAAGAAAACTGGGGTTTATGCCTTATGGGAGACCGATGACGAAGAAGAGCCGACGAAGAAAACTGGGGTTTATGCCTTATGGGAGGTCGATGATTCGTATGACAAAGTCTGGCTTTCAGGTACACTGATGATGGAGATTGCTAATTGTTGGAGTATAAGGTGTATGCGCCTATTGTGTTGTAGCAGGGTAAATGGATCTTGGAGGAGTTCCATTTACCCCATCCAGTGTTTAGTCCCACATCGTCCAGTGGTGGGACTTGGAGGCTCTGGAGAGGCTATATAAGGAGCCCCAGACCTCCTGTATCCATTGAGAAAGTGCAATGCATACTACGCCCCTTTGAGGGCTTCTCCCGTGGTTTCATCCCGCTCCTCACGGAGTAGGGTTCCACGTAAAATCCCGCTGTTCTTTTCTTTTATTATCTTTATTCCATGTTTACGCTTCCGCTTTCGATTTTCTAACATGGTATCAGAGCGGGTCGATTCTTGAGGATTTCAAGCTTTTATTTTTCGAGATTCGTGTTTAAAGCTCTATGTTCTTGAAGATTATTAGTGTTGTTCAAGTTCTGTCCAAATTCTGCATATTTCAAAGATCATCGTCGAAGATTATTATGGCGTTCGACAATCAATTCTAGGGTTTTCTTCGTGAAACCCTACTCTCTTGTTCTGCGCGATGCACACGCTCCTCTCCACACGTTTCTTCTGCAAGCAGAAGTGATACAGGGTACGTTCCATGTCCCAATCTCTCCAAGCCCCAGGGGCGGCACAACCCTCCGTTCCAGCAGCAGCCGCACATCGTGCGGTCATCTTACAGACTGTCGCTACCCAGCCGCGGCTCCTCATCATCCAGGCCGACCCCAGCCGCGGCTCCTCATCATCCAGGAAGGGCTGGCGGCACCCTCGAGCCCCTGGGCGGACCCCTATCTCAAGAAGGCCTGTTGTTCCTCTCCTGGCGGTGCCCTTGGCATCGTGCATGCCCCCCTAGGCCGCGCTCCTCCTCCCCGATTCAACCCGCAGCAGATGCAAACCAGCAGCAGCGTCGTACCATCGCACAAAGCCCAGGCGGCGATTGGCGGCGCACCAAGCCCTACGCATCGAACCAGCAGCAACAGTGCATCCCGAACGACTGGCGGCGCACCAAGCTTAGGCGGCGATCCGATGTTGGCGCTTCCTCCTTCACACGAGGCAACTCCAATCTCTCCAGCATGCGGCCCAGGAGATCCCTTTGCGTGAGGCGGCGCGATTCCAGTGACCCCCCGCGCTCTCCTCGTGACGACGCTTCTGAATGAAGCCCCGATGGGGGCGTCACTTATTTTGTGAAGGGTCCCTATTGGGAACCCTAAATGAGGGCACATGGCATTTAAAAAATAAAAATGTATCTTTGACTTTTGGGATTTTATCACTTGTGCCCCTCCGAGATATCGCAATATCAGTTATGCCCCTATCGTTTTGGTAATATCAGCTGTGCCCCTCACTTCTTGCTATTTTATCACTTATGCCCCTCGGGTTAGTGACCGTCCATCCACAGTGCAAACGGACGTTAACTTTAAGGACATAAGCGGAATTAATTTAAAAAAAAGGTTATGTGGTACCCTCTTCCTCCCCCTCTTCTTCTTCCTCCTCTTCCCCATCCTTTTCCTCCTTCTCCAACCTCCTCCTCCTCCTCTCCGTCCCCACCCCTGCCCTGTGCCGCCCAGCTCCGCCCCGAGCTCCCCTCCCCTCCCCGGCGCCGCCCCTTGCTGCCCTCCGCCCCAGCCTCCAGGCCGGGCGCCGCCCCCTGCCGCCCTCCGCCCCAGCCTCCAGGCCGGGCGCCGCCCCCTGCCGCCCTCCGCCCCAGCCTCCAGGTCGGACGCCTCCCCCTCCGCCCCAACCTCCAGGTCGGGCGCCTCCCCCTCCGCCCCAAGGTCATCTCCCTGCCCGAGCACCTCTCCCTCCGCCCCAAGGTCTTCCCATCTGCCCCCGCATGCTTCTCCCCTGTCGCGAGGTCCTCTGCCCGCCCCCACACCTCCACCCAGCCTGGGCCCCTCCCCCTCCGCCCCGAGCTTCTCCCCCTCCGCCGACAATGCCCCTCCGTCGCACCGCACAGCCCCCCGCATCCCCCGCACAACCCCCTCCGCCCCTGCATCCCCCGCACAGCCCCCCGCACAGCCCCCTCCGCCCCCGCATCCCCCGCACAGCCCCCTGCATAGCGCCCCTCCGCCCTTGCACCCCAACCGCACAGCCCCCGCCGCCCCCTGCACCTCCTCTTCCCCCCGCACCCCCCCACAGCCTCCCCTCCGCCACTGCACCCTCCGCACAGCCCCCTCCCGCACAGCACGCCTCCGCCCCTGCACCTCCACCTCCGCACAACCCCCTCCACCTTCCGCACTGCCCCCTCCGCCCCTGCACCTCTCCTCCGGTCTCCGCACTCATCTGCTGCCACGGCGCGAAGGTCGACAGAGCCACCGTCCCCTGCAACTCCCTCTGCGCCGCTATAAGCCTCGGCGCTGTCGGATTCCTTCCTCAGGACGAAGCACGCGATGGAGGAGGAAGAAGAGGTGTCTTGACAATAATACTCCTCTTAACTGCACCAAGGTTTGAAAAAATCATGGTTAAGTCAATTCATTGACGATCAATCTGACAGAAGGGCACAAGTGATGACGGAACAAGAAGTGAGGGGCACAACTGATATTACCAAAAATATAGGGGCATAACTGATATTGCGATATCTCGGAGGGGCACAAGTGATAAAATCCCTTGACTTTTTGTTGGGCCTGTTAGGCCGTGTGTTGTAAAAAAAGGAGAGAGAGGAAAATGAAAGAAGCCCACGGTTGGGCTAAAAAAAGTAGAAAAGAGACAAAAAAAGGGGGCACGTACAAATACAAAAGCCGTACGCTTTCAAAAAAAAGTCGAGAAAAAGGCGCGTACAATAAAAAGCCGTACGCAAATGTTTTTGAAAAAAAATGAATGATGCAAAAAGCCGTAAAATTTTTTTGAAACGACTTAAAAAAATGTTTCAAAAAAAATGTGACGGCTTAAAAAAATGATGAAAAAGCCGCAAGGAATTTTATGTGAATGTTATTTACCCCTATTTATCTTGTCTTCTCCCAACTTTGTCGATGTTCATTTTCCGACAAGCATGGGAGAAAAAGGGAGTATATGTAGAGTCACATGTCTTGTGCTCCAGATTCAGATGCCAGGTGCATATTATTCAGACCAGCCAGATATTCAGACTCTACAGTTGTTCAGACTCGACGTCAGAAGGTTCCGAGTCCAGTTTCATATTTGCATGAGTTTGCGGTCGTTTTTCAGATGAGCATATGTTGCCATCATCAATTCGAGGTCCCCATCATTCTTGTTGTTGTTCGCTCAGAGTTTTCATGTGAGCCATAGGGACTCCAGAGCAGAGGACCATTCCCTTGAGGGCAAGGGTTTTCATGTGGTATCATAGGTACACCAGAGCAGTGCACCATTCTTTGAGCCAGATGGGAGAGACCCAGTTCTCCGACGAGGAGACTTCAGGCGCAGTTCAGACTCGATGGTCAGGTTTCGAGTCTTCAGTTGACTCACACTCCAGCCCGTTCGTCCTCCTCACTTGCATGGCATGAGAAGCAACGTCCTCGACTGCAGCAATGTGCGTGTTGGGTTGATATTGTCCGTAGTGTCCTGTAGCGTTGAGTTGAGTCTCTTTATGTTTGTCCAAGCTGAGCATTGCATGCTCCAGCTTGAGGGGGAGTGTTGGAGTCTAAGGTGTATGCACCTATTGTGTTGTAGCAGGGTAAATGGATCCTGGAGGAGATCCATTTACCCCATCCAGTATTTAGTCCCACATCGTCCAGTGGTGGGAGTTGGAGGCTCTGGAGAGGCTATATAAGGAGCCCCAGACCTCCTGTATCCATTGAGAAAGGGCAATGCATACTACGCCCCTTTGAGGGCTTCTCCCGTGGTTTCATCCCGCTCCTTACGGAGTAGGGTTCCACGTAAAATCCCGCTGTTCTTTTCTTTTATTATCTTTATTCCATGTTTACGCTTCCGCTTCCGATTTTCTAACACTAATGATGTACTCCATCAGCCCACTACTAAGCCGATGTGGGACATCTTTGCCGCAATATATTCGCAGGTGCGGAACGAGACCACGATCCTTCAACTCCAACATGACATCTTTACTGTCAAGCAGAACGAACGACCTCTTCATTTCTTGTATACATCTTTGCGGCATGAAAGGCCATATCGATATCGATATCGTTTCGCTATCGTATCGATACGATATCTCGACGATATATCGCCGAAATATTGCCCATATCAACGAGCCTTTGTGAAAAAAATGTCTGGAAATCGGGATATATCGCCATATCGGTGCCCATATCGGTCCCATATCGATATCCATATATCGGCGATATATCGCCGATATATCGCGATATTTCCTTCCATGCTTTGCGGGGGATGTTTGAGAAGCTCTACAACATCATTCCCCTTACGACAACTCCCGAGCAGCAGAAGACTTTTCAGAATGCTACAATAGTGGGAGTCTTACTAGCAGCACTTGACCCTGAATATGATGCTCCTCGCTCGCAGATTCTTGCGGATGCTACTATTCCTCCAATGGAGGAAGTATACCGCAGGCTCAGCCGGATAACAGTCCCGTCTACTGCTACTGCTCAGTCTCTTTCGGCGATGGCGGCCTCTTGAGGCAGAGGAGCCTCTTCTTCCGTTCATGGTCGTGGACCTCGTAGTAGAGATGGACGCATCCGTCAGCCCTGCACATTCTGTCATCGCCTATGTCACATGGAGGATACATGCTACTCAAAGCATGATTTTCCGGCATCAACACGTATAGCCGATCACGCTGAATCTCCACCCGCACCTGCGTCAGATCAGAGGATTGAGGAACTTGTTTCCAGATTGCGAGATATCATGCTTTCCGTCTCTACAACATCTCCGGGAGGCAACTCTGATATAACTGCTTCAGCCTCAGCCAGTACGTCAGCCACTGTCAGCACCTCAGGTAGTGCTTATGCTTTTACTTCCTATCATGGATCTGACATTTCAGAATGGATTATGGAGTCCGGCGTGACACATCATCTTTGCGGGGACAAAGATAAACTTACATCTTACGGAAGGTTCCACCAGGGAGAACTGTAGTGATAGCAGATGGGACCCATTCCCCCATCATCAGACAGGGGGAGATTATTTTGACGCCTTATATGCGCCTTCAGAATGTGTTGCATGCTCCAGATTTTTCGATGAATTTATTATCTATCAGTTAGATTACGAAGGATTTGCACTGTCGCGCTATTTTTGATCCATCGTCTCTTGTTTTTCAGGACATTCTTACGGGCAGAGTGATTGGTTGTGTTCGTGAGCAGGATGGTCTTTATCGCCTGGTCTAGACTCCCTATGCTGGCATTTCCTCTCAGTCAAGTGGCCCAGTCTCTCCCTTTACATGGCATCTATGCTTTGGCCACCTCCCTCTTCAGAAGATGTGTCATATCTTGCCGCAGATTTCATCTTGTTCTTCCTTTCAATGCGAAGCGTGTTAGTTGGGAAAGCATCACATATCTGCTTTTCCTCGTTGTCAGTGTCGGAGCAGTAGCTCCCCTTTTGAATTATTTCATGTTGACATTTGGGGCCCGACTCGTGTCCCTGATCACCAGGGACATCGGTTTTACCTTGTGGTTTTGATGACTTTTTCTCGGTTGTCATGGTTGTTTTTGTTCAAGAATAAATCTGAAGTAGGGGATGCGATAAAAAATCTTATAAATGAAGTTTAGAATGTTCTTTCGTCTACTGTCAAATTTGTGAGAACGGATAATGCTTTGGAATTTTGTACTCGTGCTCTTTCACATTTCTTCTCGTCTCGAGGCATTATCCATCAAACAACTTGTGCTTACACGTCTCAACAAAATGGCGTTGTAGAGAGAAAGCATTGTCATCTTCTTGATATCACTTGAACTCTACTTATTCAGAGTCGTGCTCCCCATTCCTTTTGGGTGATGCAGTCCTTACGGCATGCTATCTGGTGAATCGTATGCCATCCTCTGTCTTAGGTGAGAAAGTTCCTCTTTCCATTGTTTTTCCTGACAAGGAGTTCTTCTCACTCACTCCTCGTGTCTTTGGCTTTGTTGCTTTCGTCCACCAGCTGACTCCGGGACTTGACAAGCTCTCACCTAGGGCTGTCAAATGTGTGTTTGTTGGGTACTCTCGGACTCAGAAGGGTTACCGATGTTATGATCCTTTGAGCAGGAAATATCACGTTAGTACTGATGTCACTTTTTTGAATCTGTGATGTATTTCTCTTTTACAGGTGACATGTTGGCTTCATCTACATCTGATGATGAGGTTTATGTACCACCTCCCCTCCGAGTCCGTCTTCTACCATTCCAGTTCCTACTGTTTCACCACTTCCATCACCACCACCATCACCGCCACCAGCTTCACCTTTCCTGAAATTCTATACCCATCGGTCTGTCCCTGCTCATGCTACTCATCCATCAACCATCACGCCTCAGGTTTGTCCGGATAACATTTCTAACGATGGATCTGACGATGTGCAAGTGCAGGGATCTTTGCAGGAGATTAACATACCGACGAGTACCTCTGTTCATGAAAGCGGTCCGTGCGGCCGCATATGCCTAAGCGGCCTCCTTAGCGCACCGATTACCTGAAGCCCCGCTTTATACGCCATTTGCGCATATATGGCCCGCATATGCAGGCTGTGCGGGCGCATATGCGTTCCGTACGCCTGCTTAAGGTCCAGTTGGATAATCGAATCCGGATCTTAAGATCCGGATCTTGTATTATTTTGATTCTATATATTAAATCAGATTATGTAATACTATTTTGATGATTTTGATATTTAGTTGTACTATTTTGAGCTCTACATGAAAATAATTTTTCTTATATCTTCTGTTGGACCACATTTATTCATAAATTCAGTTTAGTTTGTAGTCACTTTTGTAGAAATTTATTTATTTTTAAATAAAAAAGAAAAAACCGCGTAGAACCGTATATTCCCTGCATATGCCCCCGCATACCGCTTAATCGCTATTCAGTGACCTATTCGAACGCATACGCATACCTCCTGAACCTTGGCGAGTACTGTTTCTGATGACCTAAATGTAACTAATGCCTTACGGAAGCAGAAGTCTACATGTACTTCATATCCGCTTGCTTCACAGGTTTCCTTTCACCGTCTCACAGGTGAGTTTCAAAGGTTTACTGTTGCCCTGCCTACCATGGACATACCACGGAATTATCAGGACGCCTTGAAGGATAGTTGCTGGCGCTCAGCCATGGAGGAGGAAATGTCTGCTCTGAAGTCGCGGGGTACCTGGGGCTTGGTCTCTGCTCCCCCAGGTGCATCTGTTGTCAGCTGCAAATGGGTATTTACTGCCAAATATCATGCAATGGCAACCTTGACCCTTACAAGGCAAGGATGGTGGCGCGAGAGTTCACTCAAACATACGGCGTGGATTATATGGACACATTCTCTCCAGTCGCGCGTCACTCGACTCTACGTGTCCTCCTGTCAGTTGTTGTGGTACGTGATTGGCCCTTGTTTCAGCTTGATGTTAAGAATGCCTTTTTGTATGGGGATCTACAGGGAAGAAGTCTACATGCAGCAACCTCTGGGGTTTGCTGCTGAGGGAGAGAGTCAGATGATGTGTAGACTTCATAAGGCAATATAAGGTCTTAAGCAAAGCCCGCGGGCATGGTTTCAGAAGCTTTCTGACCTAATTGAAAGGCAAGGGTTCAAAAGATCAAATGCAGATCATTCTTTGTTTGTGCAGAAGACTCCCGGAGGTACTGTTGTTATCATGGGTTTATGTTGATGATATACTTGTTACGGGGGATGAAATGCATGGGATAAAGATGGCAAAAATATTTCTGGGCCATCAATTTGTTGCTAAAGGTCTTGGCACCCTACGATATTTTATAGGGTTGGATTGCTAGGAATGCGCAGGATCTTGTGATGACCCAAAGAAGTATATTATAGACATGCTTGTTGAAACGGGCATGATCGGGTGTCGACCCTCGACTACTCCTATGGATTCCATCATGAAGTTATATATGATGATACGGATGAGGTTGACAGGAGAAGATATAGAGGGATGGTGGGAAAGCTTCTCTATATTACTATCACTAGACCTGATATCGCCTTTGTAGTAAGTCGGGTGAGTCAGTTCATGGAGCAGCCGTGCCAAGTACATATGGATGCCATATACATGATAGTGAGATATCTAAAGTCTTCTCCAGGTGCAGGACTACTATTCAGGAAGGACACAAACATTTCGATTTCCGCATGTGCTGATGCTGACTATGCAAGATGCCCTAAGGATCGGAAGTCTACTTCAGGTTTTGCAGTGTTTGTTGGTAGTTCTTTAGTTTCTTGGAAAAACAAGAAACAAACAATGGTGGCTAGATCTAGTGTAGAGTCTGAGTATAGGGCCATGGCGCAAGCAAGTATGGAGATGATGTGGGTTCGAGCTGTGTTAGAAGACTTGCATATAGATGTGCATCTACCCACGCAGTTACAATGTGATAATCAAGCAACACTATTCATTTCTAATAATCCTGTATTACATGAAAGAACAAAGCATATTGAGGTAGATAGCCACTATACTAGAGATATGATTCAAAAGGGCTTGATCTCTACTTCTCATGTTAGTTCAGGAGAGTAGACTGCTGACATTTTTACCAAGCCATTGCTCAAAGGGCCATTCTAGAAGTGTTCTTCCAAGCTGAGCATGATTGACATTTATGCTCCATCTTGAGGGGGAGTGTAGAAATATTAATATGTTATATGTACCTTTTCTGCTATTTTTAGTTTCTTGTTTCCATCTTATGTAATTTACCCATAGGCTTCTCTATATAAGAGAGCCTAGGGTTATCTGGAATAAACAATTCATTCTCTTCTCCCAACAAATCTTTCTCTAAAGATTGATTTCTGACTTACCTCTTGATGCATGTCCTCTGCATATGAATAGAGGTTTAGCTGTATCGGATTAGTCAAGTCAAAGTATTGACCACTAGTCAAAATGTTGATAAAAAGTCAGATGTTGATGAAAGGAGTAAAATATTACTGAAAAGTCAAAATATTGACCGAAAGACAAAATACTGACTTCGAGTCAAAGTGTTGACTTGACGATGTCAAGATAATAAAGACTTGAATCATATACTGTCATGAACATGCACACATCCTTTGTCCGGAGACATATATATATATATATAGTATGTACATTTATGTTTTAACCTCATGCAAGATTGCCTAAATCCTTAATCCGAGCACGCACATGTGATCCTCATTTTCCCCACATGATAGGGATATAATTTTTATTCACATGTGATACCCAGATCTTCCAAAATCACCTCAAATATGTTGTGATAAGTAGATGCCCTCAAAACACGTTCCACGCGAAACGGTCCGTATCTTTGATCCAAGCATGTTCATATATTCCTCATCTCGTCAACATCATAGTTGGTATGCTTTTTATCCACATGCGACAACCGGATGACTCAGAATTGTCCAAAATATGATGTGATTCGGTTTGAAAATTGGTTTTGCATGTGTCTAAAACGATTGAAATCAGACCCCGAACAACACACATGCGATAGACAAGGTAGTATGGACCAATACCGAGGAAATATGAAAATCCGTACCTTCGGAGTACTCCCCTGTGATTACTCCTCTGTCTGAAAAGCACATTTTCGTGGCACTTCACGCCAAATGCGTATGTCCACGGTGATGACCTTGTCGTCCTCTACGCATTGGCACCTTCAGATTGTCAAACGGCCGTCGGAAAGTTGCTTCAATGGCGGAGCTCCGGTGAGCTCAGATGGGTTATGAGGCTAAGTGGTTCGTCCCACTTGGCTTATATATAGTATTTACATTTAAATTTTAACCTCATGCAAGATTGCCCAAATCCTTAATCCTTACACGTACATGTGATCCTCATCTCGCCTACATGACAGTGATATAATTTTTATTCACATGTGATACCTGTTTCTTCCAGAATCACCTCAAATATCTTGTAATAACTGGATGCCCTCAAAACATGTTCCATGCGAAACTGTCCATATCTTCGATCCAAGCATGTTCATGTATTCCTCATCTCGTCCACATCATAATGGTATGCTTTTTATCCACATGCGATAACCGAATGACTCATAAATGTCCAAAATATGACGTGATTCAGTTTGAAACATGGTTTTGCATGTGTCTAAAACGATTGAAATTGGACTCCGAACAACACGCATGCGATAGACAAGGTAGTATGGACCAATACCAAGGAGGAAATATGAAAATCCTTACCTTCGGAGTACTCCCTCGTGATTACTCCTCTTGTCTGAAAAGCACATTTTCGTGGCACTTCAAATCAAATGCACATGTCCACAGTGATGACCTTGTCGTCCTCTACGCATTGGCACTTTCGAATTGTCAAACGGTCGTCGGAAAGTTGCTTCAATGGCGGAGCTCCGGTGAGCTCAGATGGGTTATGAGGCTAAGTGGTTTGTCCCACTTGGCATATATATATGTTCAGATTTAGACTTAGTTCTGGATCCAAAAGCCGTAAACCATCTTGTTTCGTGTGTAACTTTCTTATACAATATTCTATTTCGATGTTCTTGCTGGAAAGATCTCGACGAGTACTATTAGATATAATGCTCATTTGCCTGAATCAGGTCATAAATTGAGATTTAGTGATTTCTAATAATTAAGGGTCTATATTTAACAATTTTAAAACAAGTCTCGTCTTCGAGACTTCATGAAGTAGGAGTACTCGTCATCAAGGTTGCAAAAAGCGGTATGCGGTATTCAGTCGGTCGGGTCACTGATTACTGATTAAACGGTATGCGGGAGTTTAAACGGAAATTAAACGGGTTATGCGGTTTTGCATTTTTAATTAATAAAAATTATTACATATATATAATTAATAAAAAAGTATAAATAAATAAGAAATATAATCATAAATTCACAATATAGATCAAATATTGTCAAATTCAAGGAATGTTTCATCCAAATTTCAAAATAGATAACATAAACAACAAGAGTTCATAGTCAAATGTCGAAATAGACAACATAAAAGTCATGGATAATGGTGATCCTTTGAAAAAAATAGATCAATGGGTTTAAAAGACCGTTTAAGACCGTTTAAAAGGCCGTTTAAGGCCGTTTAAACGACCGTTTAAGACCGTTTAAGCGACCTGGCCGTTTATGGGCCGTTTTTCATTAAACGATGCGGCCGGTCACCGCATGCGTTTAAACGACCGTTTAGACCGTTTTTTGCATCCCTGCCCGTCATTGTTATTGAAACCATATGTTATATTCATTTACTATATCATCTCATAATATTCATTTGTACCTATCCTTTTTGTCACGTTTAATTTTCATTCTTTTAAGAAATATACTCATTGTGATCCGCAATAACGATCTATATACTTTGTGTTTATTATTAACAATGATAAAAAGAATTTCTCTTATCATATATGCGATAACCGTCTTAAAGAGATCATCTATATCTACACTGTACCTATCGCATGAGTGACAACAATCTTAAAAGAATATCAGTTATCGCAATTGGTGATAACAATCTTAAAAGGAAATACTGTTACAACCTTCAATGATAATAATCTTAAAAAAGATAACGGTTATTGCAATTGACGATAACAAACTCAAAAGCATTACAGTTATCCCCTACAGTGATAACAAATTTAAAAGAATATGTGTTATTGCTTTTTTTTTGAGAATGTGTGGGATGGATGATGCAACCTAAAGGGATAATGACCTAAATGAGGAAGTGCCAATGAAAACGACAGAATTAAAAGGATGATCGAATAAAATGTGGAGTGATAAGCAATTTTCAGCAACAATGAACGTCAAGTTACTCGCGTTTTTAGCACCGATTTCGTTCACAAATTTGGGCAATCAAGTTGTTACTGATTAGAAGAAATAACTAGCGATGTGGCAGTCTTGGAACCTTAATAAGTCACCAAACTAAACAGCCATGTAACAACCCACAAATCTATCTATATAAAGTGGAATAATATGCGGTAGGAGCGCTCATACCACAACCAGCAAGGAGAGGAGCGAAGGCTTCGGATCTGCTCGTTGCCGTGATGGGTCACCATTGGTCTGCGGGTTGCGGCCAAGCAGGGGCACGGCGATGAGGGCGTCCAGCGGCTGGTAGACTGTGCGGCAGCAGCGAACGGAGCGGAGGGATTTTGCGGACAGCGTGTAAGGGTCGGGGAAAGAGCGGGAGGTGGCCGCGGAACCGTGGGCTGGAGAGTAGCAGGCGGGAGTTAGCGCGGGGATGGGGGGGGGTGGCGCACCGAGTCGCGCGAGGGTGAGGCGTGACCGGGTGGTGGGATCGCTGGGCTGGAGCGCGGGGGGAGAGGGTGCTAGGCGGCGGAGACCTGGAGAGCGTGGGTTGGAGAGGGCGCTGGAGTGGCGGCGCTGAGGGGAGGGAGGCCTGGGGCGTGCGCAATCGGCGAGGGAGAGGGAGGGCGGCGGGAGAGGGGAAGAGGGGCGCTAGGGTTCGGGGAAGAAGGGCGCGGGTGGGGAGAGTTAGGGTTCGGGGAACACGGGAGGAAGAAAAGGGGGGGGAGCGTCCGAGAGGAGAGAGAGAGAGAGAAAGAAAGAGAGAATTAGATTGGGAAAAATTTACTCAAAATTCAACTTAATTACCCTAATACAAAGGGGGCCTTTTACAGAGGCTATTCCCCCTCAAAATAAGCAACAACTCCCTAAAATTAGGGAAAGAAGAAAACAACAAAAAGAAAGGATAAAGGCCTTTTATAATGAGCCTTTTACATAGAAAGTAGATAAATAACAAATGCTAAATAAAATAACAAAAACAAATGCTTCAAAAGTTGTATCATGCTGCATCAACTCCCCCCTGCTGAAAAGAATCTCGCTCCGTCGAGATGGCATCATGGAAATTCTGAAGTATATCGGGGCGGAGTTGTTGGAGTTCATCCTCGTCAATCCAGGTGCAATCGGTAAGAGGTCGTCCTTTCCATTTGACCAGATATCGTCGGAAGAGACCACGTCTAGTCGTCATATCTCGGATGTCTGCAACATCTTCAATCTGATCAGCATCGGTGGCGGCTGGCGGTTGGCATATCATCATCAGGAACCTCTGGTGCGGTGGCATCGGTCTGTTCATCTCCATGATATAAGAAGAGATCTGCTACATTAAAGACTGGCGAAGTCTGGACGTCTGGCGGCAGATCAAGTAGGTAAGCATTGGGCCCAATCCTTTTGAGGACTCGGAATGGACCAATCTTTCGTTCACTCAATTTTTGGTGGACTCTCAAAGGAAACCTCTCTTTTTTCAGGTGGACCATCACTAACTCTCCAACTCTGAACTCGCTCTCTCTTCGGTGGAGGTTGGCTTGGGCTTGGTATTTTTGGGTCATGGTTTGGAGCTTGGTTCGGATTTCAGCATGGGTATGGGTTAGGTGTTCGACCAGATCCTCAGCAGCTGCACTACTTCTCCCTTGCATGGTTGTGGGTTTTAGGTCTAGAAATTGGATAAGTGGAAAGCCGTACATACTCTCAAAGGGTGATTTTCCGGTGGACCTTTTAGTGGAACTGTTATACGTGAATTCAGCTTGGGGAAGAATTAGATCCCATTTGGACGGAGAGTCCCCTGCAAGACATCACAATAAATTTCCTAATGATCTGTTAACTACTTCGGTTTGCCCATCTGTTTGTGGATGATAAGCGGTGCTATATTGCAAACGGGTACCAAGACGGGACCAAAGCGTGCGCCAAAAATGACTCAAAAACCGGGTATCACGATCCGAAGTAAAAGAACGAGGAACACCATGCAAACGAACGACATCACGAAAAACAGATCGGCGACGTGAGATGCATCTGAGGTTTTTCTACATGCAATGAAATGTACCATTTTAGAAAATCTATCCACAACCACAAAAATAGAGTCAACTTTTCGCACAGTGAGGGGCAAACCTAGCACAAAATCCATGGTGATGTCTTCCCAGGGTCGCAGAGGAATTGGCAGAGGTGTATATAATCCAGTGTTCTGCCTGTGGCCTTTGAATCTCTGACATGTTTGGCATTTCTGTACGAATTTTGTAACATCCTTTCGCATCTGCGGCCAATAAAATCGTTCTTGAAGAAGAGTCAAGGTCTTGTCCCTTCCAAAGTGTCCAGCTAAGCCTCCGTTGTGTAGTTCTGAAATTAAATTCTCACGAAGGGACGTGGCAGGGATGCACAGTTGGTGGCCTTTGAATAGGAAACCCTCATGAAGAACATAGGTGGCTGTTGGGTCCTGCCCAGTACCAACACATTCGGCATGAACTTGACCGAAGTCAGGATCATCGGGGTAGAGGTCCTTGAGAGTGTCAAATCCTGTTGTGATGACAATCATTGTGGTCAGGGCATGTGCTCGCCGGCTTAACGCGTCGGCCACACGGTTCAGGGTTCCGGCTTTGTGCTTGAGATGGAAGGTGTATTCTTGGAGGAAACTAACCCATTTGGCGTGACGTTTGTTAAGGGTCTTCTGAGAATTCAGATACCTTAAGGCTTCATGATCAGAGTTAAGGACAAATTCACGTTGGATCAGGTAATGCCTCCAATGCTTGAGAGCTTGTACCACGGCATAGAATTCGACGTCATAAGTGGAGTATCGTGATCGAGCTTCGTTCAATTTCTCACTGTAGAATGCTACAGGTCGTCCTTCTTGGCTTAGGACGGCACCAATACCGACATGTGAGGCGTCGCAACAAAAACCTTGGTGAAGTCAGGGAGTGCTAAGACAGTAGCATGTGTCAATTGATGTTTTAGATGTTGAAAGCTCGTTTCTGCTTCAAGAGTCCAAGCGGGTGTGCTTTTACGCGTGCAATCTACCAACGGAGTGCTAAAGTTTCGAATGAAACGTCGGTAGAAAGAAGCTAGCCCCAGAAAGCTGCGAATTTCAGTGAGGGTTTTGGGTACGGGCCAGCTCTGAATGGCCTGAATTTTGGAGGGATCAACCTTAAGTCCATCGACGGTGACAATGTACCCCAGGAAGAGGTCTGTGTCAGACATGAAGGAGCATTTCTTAAGGTGAACATACAGTTTTTGGGTTCTCAGGGTTTCCAGGACTTGTCGAAGGTGAGACAAGTGGTCTTCTTTAGTCAAGCTGTAGATCAGGATGTCATCGAAATACACAACCACAAACTTGCCAATGAAGGGTCGCAATACATGATTCATGGTTCGCATGAAGGTGCTTGGGGCATTCGACAAGCCGAAGGGCATGACCGTCCATTCATACATGCCCTCTTTGGTCTTAAAAGCAGTCTTCCACTCGTCTCCAGGTCGGAGGCGAATCTGATGGTAGCCACTGCGGAGATCCATATTGGAGAACAATTTGGCACCCGATAACATATCAAGCATATCATCAAGGCGTGGAATGGGAAAACGATATTTGATTGTTATCTTGTTGATAGCACGGCTGTCCACGCACATTCTCCATGTGCCGTCTTTCTTCGGGGTAAACAGAGCAGGAACCGCCACGGGGCTCATACTCTCTCGAACATACCCACGTCGCAGCAGATCAGTAACCTACCGGTTCATCTCTTCATGCTCACTTGGGCTCATTCGGTAATGGGGTAAGTGGGGTAGGCTGGCTCCAGGGACTAGATCAATGTGATGTTGAATGTCTCGCAATGGGGGTAGTCCTTCAGGCATGATGTCAACGAACTCTTGGATGATGGGCTTTATCTCAGGCGGGACTTCAGGTGGAGTTGTCTCCTGATTGTCCACTTCACGTCCCATTAATGCGTAGATGGTGGAGCTCTCCTGCATTTCACGTTGGAATGTTTGGGCTTCCATTAACAACACAGGGCCCGTGGTCGCAGTCTTAGACGGGGTAGTTTTATTACCAGTTTGGGCGGTCGCAGCTCGAAGTGTAGCCACTTGGCGAGGGCTAAGGGCTTCACGTTGTGATCTGAGGGTTACACGCACTTTGTCTATGAGAAAGGTGTAAGTGTTCAGTTTTCCTCAGTGTTCAGTGTCTCGATCGAATTGCCACGGTCTCCTTAGAAGTACGTGACGGACATCCATAAGGGCTACATGGCACCACACCTCGTCCTTATATGAAGGATCAATGGAGAAGTTAACGAGGCTTTGACGGTGGATCGGGAGTTGAGTACCACCACGAAACCATGCCACACTGTACGGTTTCTCGAGTGGTTGAGTTGGCAGTCCCAACTTATTGACCATTTCTTGTGAAACGAAGTTCTCAACGCTTCCTCCATCAATGATCAACGAACAGCGTCGTCCTCCTGAGGTGCAGGTGGTTCCGAAGATGCTGCGTCGCAGCCAGCTATCAGCATCGTGGACAGCGGGGGTGAGCAGAATGTTTGTGGGTGCGCTGTCAGGAGCGATAAAGTTCTCGTGTTCAATTACCAAGAACAGACCGGATTCGTCTCCATCCACTCCTAGAGGCTCATAGTCGTCGGCTCCCCTGGTGTCAGCAGTCAAAGCAGTCGGTTCCTCCATAGGTGATTCCTGTGATTCAAGGTCAGGGTCTTCAGGGTCGTCGGTGGTGCATAAGTGGACGGGTCTAGCCTTAGGGTTTGGGCACTCTGCTGCTCGGTGTCCCTTTTGATAACATCGGAAGCACGTATCAGGTCCTACAATAGGTCGACTTCCCAAGATGCCTGGGCCGGGATTTCCGATAGGTGGTCGGACGACGGCAGGGGTCGATGTTTTGGCTTGGGGTTTACCCGCAACTATGGATGAGGAACCTATCGGTTTGGAGGTCGTCATCGGGGTACTGGTGCGAGGGACGGAGTTCGCAGAGAAAGACATCTTCCTTGTTTGGGCTTTAGCGAGCTTGGTCTCAGCCCGTTCAGCCTGCTTGTAGGCTTCGTCGACATCTCGGCAGTTGTGGAGGTAGAGTTCATCCTGGATGACTTGGCGGAGGCCTTGCATGTAGCGGTGACCTCCTGAATAGGAGTCTCCTGCAAGCGGTTGCGATGGACTAGGGATTGGAACCCTTCGGTGTATTCCTTCACGCTCATGGTACCTTGCCTCCATGATTGCAGTCGCGCGTACAGATCGCGTCTGTAATCTTCAGGCACGAATTTGATCTTCAATTTAGCTTTCATTTTGCTCCAACTGCGTATTTTACTTTTTCCCTTTCGTTTGCGTTCAGACTGCAAACGGTCCCACCATAGCAGAGCATGTCCCTTTAGTTTGATGGTGACAAATTGAACTTTCCGCTCACTAGGCATAAATTTCCACAGAAAGAAGTGTTCAACGGTTTGGAGCCAATCCAAGAAGACATCAGGGTCTCGTCCTCCGTCAAATTCCGGGACGTCGAGGCGGATGCCTCGATCCCATCCATCATCGGACCTAGGTCCATTTCGGGGCGGGAATTGATACTCGCCGGTAGGTGATGCAGTGTAGCCGGAGGTGTGGGGATTTTGATTCTTGGGAAAGAAAGGAGTGTAGTCTCTTGGTTCTTTGTCTTCACTTTCTTGTGATGGCCAATCGCTAACGTGTCCGTCAGAAGTAGATGAACTAGAGTCACGGGAAGTGCTATTCCGGGAGTGAGGTTTCCGGCCAGTGCGTCGACCTTTATTGGGGTTTCATCACTATGGTCTGATGCTAGCACGCGACTGTTCAATGTGGCAATTTGTTCATATGTGACGGCGACTTTACGATCCATTCCGGCGATTTGTGTGCTCAGTTGATTGCTCATGTGTTGTAATTGGGCAAACAAAGCCTCCAAAGTTAATTCAGGGTGTGAGGTATAGGTGGATTTAGAGGCACTAGGTTTGTCGGCCATGGGAATTCTAGGTTTTCTGCTCTCTTTGTTTTGGGATTTTTTTTAATTTTTTTGTGGTTTTGTTTTGTGGCCTTCTCTTTTTTTTATATGCACTGAATAAATGGGATGCAGACGAAATGCAGAATCGTTAGGCTCTGATACCAAATTGATGCAACCTAAAGGGATAATGACCTAAATGACGAAGTGCCAATGAAAACGACGGAATTAAAAGGACGATCGAATAAAATGTGGAGTGATAAGCAATTTTCAGCAACAATGAACGTCAAGTTACTCGCGTTTTTAGCACCGATTTCGTTCACAAATTTGGGCAATCAAGTAGTTACTGATTAGAAGAAATAAATAGCGATGCGGCAGTCTTGAATCTTAATAAGTCACCAAACTAAACAGTCATGTAACAACCCACAAATCTATCTATATAAAGTGGAATAATATGCGGTAGGAGCGCTCATACCACAACCAGCAAGGAGAGGAGCGAAGGCTTCAGATCTGCTCGTTGCCGTGATGGGTCACCATTGGTCTGCGGGTTGCGGCCAAGCAGGGGCACGACGATGAGGGCGTCCAGCGGCTGGTAGACTGTGCGGCAGCAGCGAACGGAGCGGAGGGATTTTGCGGACAGCGTGTAAGGGTCGGAGCGGGAGGCGGCCGCGGAACCGTGGGCTGGAGAGTAGCAGGCGGGAGTTAGCGCGGGGATGGGGGGGGGGGGGGTGGCGCACCGAGTCGCGCGAGGGTGAGGCGTGACCGGGTGGTGGGATCGCTGGGCTGGAGCGCGGGGGGCGAGGGTGCTGGGCGGCAGAGACCTGGAGAGCGCGGGTTGGAGAGGGCGCTGGGAGTGGCGGCGTTGAGGGGAGGGAGGCCTGGGGCGCGCGCAATCGGCGAGGGAGAGGGAGGGCGGCGGGAGAGGGGAAGAGGGGCGCTAGGGTTCGGGGAAGAAGGGCGCGGGTGGGGAGAGTTAGGGTTCGGGGAACACGGGAGGAAGAAAGGGGGGGGGGCGGCGTCCGAGAGGAGAGAGAGAGAGAAAGAAAGAGAGAATTAGGTTGGGAAAAATTTACTCAAAATTCAACTTAATTACCCTAATACAAAGAGGGCCTTTTATAGAGGCTATTCCCCCTCAAAATAAGCAACAACTCCCTAAAATTAGGGAAAGAAGAAAACAACAAAAAGAAAGGATAAAGGCCTTTTATAATGAGCCTTTCACATAGAAAGTAGATAAATAACAAATGCTAAATAAAATAACAAAAACAGATGCTCCAAAAGTTGGTATCATGCTGCATCAATGGACCTCCATTAGAGACCCATCCAAAAAAATATAAATAAAACTTATAAAGAAGTAATTACAACTGCCAAGTTTCAAAGAGGGCTTTGGCATGTCCAAGAACTTTCTCGAAATAAAACCTCCCTCACCTCAAAAAACACTACTATTTCTGGCTAGCCAAATTGCCCAGACTAGCGCGCAAACTTTCACCTGCTCTTCAGTCTTCAGCTGAACACAACCAACTTCTACCAATCGAAGTCCAAAAAGAATCCTTATCTCTCCAATAGACACTCATGATATCCACATTTCGCCATGCGTCCACATAATCAGCCAATCAGTGCCCTGGAAAAAGGTGGTCAACGTCTTCTGCCGCTCCACCACACCTACATCTCTATCCCAGGGAAAAGCCCAGCTTGCCTTGTACTTTTCATAACTCTATCCCTTCTCAACAACCATAAGAACACAATAACCATCGTTGGGATCTTCCAACCCCAGATCATAGCACAATTCCGAGAAGTCTCTGTATCCCCAGATGTAACCGGAGTAGAAATCACCTTGTATACTTTCTTGACTATGAACACCCCATCTCTTTAGCACCACGAATCTTTTCCTCCAGACGATGTCTCTAGTCTCGTCAACGTACCTGAGAGATCAAGAAACTCATCTATCCTCTGATCTGAAGGCCCGTTCACAAAAGTAGGCATCTAAGAACCTTCTGACAACATTGGCAGCACTTGCCTCCCTGTCCACTACTACAACAAGAAGCTTGGGATACTATTCACATAGGGCACCTTCGTCGAACCAGTTGTCCAACCAGAAGCGGAACAATCTTAAAGTGAATCAACCCATATCCATTTTCTTTGCTCTTTAAATCCAAGATCATGTGCCACAAATTAAATTAGACTATCTCATGTGAACATCTATCACATATTACTAAAACTTAACACAATATATGTTTTTGAAATCCTTTTAATCATTTTCTTCTATGAATAATGCTCAGGCATCCATTCATAGCTATATGGTGGGAGTCTGTACAGAGCAGGAATGACAGCCATACGTGCACAGTTACCACCCCTACAAGCTGACAAAGCAGCCTGACAGAGCATCTCTTTCAGCTACAGAGACCATCGTTTCCACCCTATCGCGACCATCGTGCTGACAGTCAACTTACTTTGTCCCGTACTCTGGGACAAGCATTGTCCAGCTGTGGTGCCAGTTCTTTTTGTGCCCCATCATATTCACGGAGGTGCATGCTTGGGGCCAGTAGTGCAGCTTTTAGGAGATCTATTTCACAGGTCAATGAGAAGTTGTACTAATCACAAAAGACAAATGAGACACCTCATAACCCAGTGTCCTTACTGTGTCGGTGATTCCGGCACACAATGACAACAACAGAGTGGACTGTCAATAGGGACCTTGGTTCGACAACCTAGTTCAGGTTTCCAGCGGGGAAACCGTACCTTCCAGCAACAAGCGCCTCAATAGACTCAGTGTCATGAAAAAAAAGGTGGTCAGGTTAGTGAGTAAAGTAATAGTAGGTATTAAGGTATAAGATAGAGCAATTATTAGGGGTTCGAGTGTAATTCACATTTAAGAAGGGGTCGGATTGTAGTTCGGAAAGTAAACATAGGTATATGTGTAAAATATCAATAAACATCTAGTTGGCGAACTAGAAGCTAATAAATCTGCAAAAAGGTGTTTTCATAAGTTGTCGTTACCACTTCTTTGTTGCCTTTATGCGCCACCACACATCTCTCTAGCACGTCCTTACACGAATCCTTCTTGGCGGTACTAGTTACTTCTGAGTGTGTACAATCTTCAATAAAACATATGAAGTTTGTGTAGCTTTGAAAAAGAATAAATTAAAAGAAGCACAAACTTTGGGTGGAAGAAAACTGCTTAAACAAGCCTTCTGGTACTCCACTTTGAAGGTGTGAGAAATTAGAAGGAAGGCACTATAGGAGCTGTTGGGGAAGGTCAAAGAAATGTTGATAGCAGACCATTTAGGAAGATATGATTTTTAGATGTAAGGCTGCGCATAACCCGAAGCAGATCACTTTGGAAGAAAATAATTCATGTAGTTTATCTTTATTTTAAGGGATTTTACCCCATGAATCCTATAAACTTTGTAAATGACCTGTACGACCTTTGAAACATCGTAATCCCCCCCTTGACCTCGTAAACTTGCTAACCCTTACCTCACAGACCATGTCGTTAACTCCCATCCATTTATTCGTTAAAACTATCCGGATTCTATTACATTATTTTGCATTACTCATTTTATCTATCAAAATTACATTGAATGCTCCTCACCCTTCTCCTCATCTCCATTCCCCACCCACCTCCTCGACCTCCGCCACCCTCCTCCTCCCCGACCCCCCTCCTCCTCCAGGTTGTCGCCCTCGCCTTCCTCCTCCCCGACCTCCTCCTCCTCCTCCTCCTCCTCCTCCAGATCTGCCTCCCTTGCCCTCCTTCTCCCCGACCTCCCCCTCGCCCTCCATGTCTGCCACCCTCACCCTCCTCCTCCAGGTTCGTCGCCCTCGCCCTCCTCCTCCTTGACCTTTGACCCCTCCTCCGAGTCTGTCGCCCTCACCCTCCTCCAGGTCCGCCCGCCCTCGTCCTCCTCCTCCTCGACCTCCCCCTCGCCCTCCAGGGCTACCACTCTCGCCCTCCTCCCTGACCTCCTCCTCCTCCAGGTATGCCGCCCTCTTCCTCCTCGAATGCCATCCCCCTTCCTCGATGACATCCCCTCCTCCCCTCCGCCTCCCCCATTCTGACATCCCACCTTCCGACATCCCTCTTTTCGAGCTCCCCCCTTCGGACATCCCCCCTTCCGACCTCTCCTCCTCCGTTGCCTCTACTACGCAATTTGATATAATCCAAAGGCTCCTCACCGTCATCAGTGACATCTAGGAGTATCACACGAACAACAACAGATCTATCGCACCGTCACCGGAGCGCTGCTCTTCTTGCGCCGCCTGAGAAAAAGGTTGAGAGGAGTTAAGGCACATCCTCTCATCCGGTTAGTTGCAGCAAGATCTCTCATTTGTCGTTGATTCAACGACTCCCTCATATCCTCGCAGATTGGTCCGGAGCAGTAGGGCATGGTCCAGAGCAACTGCAGCTCCTCCGTCGTAGCCCAGCCTTCGGGTTCCCACCGTCTCGCGGAGGATATCACTCTTGTGCTCCTGCAAGTATGCCTAGGCAAGAGAGTTTGTAGAAGAAGAGGATGAAGAAGGGGGAGGAGAAGGAAGGAAGGAGAAAGAGGGAGATGGAAGATCCACCGTATCTTTTTCTTTGGTTAGATTAACTCAAGTTTAACTCAAGAAATTGATTCCAATAAAGTTAAAGTTGACAGTAGGGTATGTGAGGTAAGACAGAGCAAGTTTACAAGGTCGAGGGGAGTATTACGATATTTCAAAGGTCGTGGAGGTCATTTACAAAGTTTATAGGGTTTGTGGGGTAAAAATCCCTTATTTAAATGGGAAAAAGACTTAGATTGTCTGACAATTTTATTACATATTTAAATACTACACAAGTAGTTAATCACTTAATAAACTTCTATTTGGTAGAATAAGAAGCTAATAAGCTTGCTCAAAAGTGGTTTCATAAGTTGCCGTTGCAACTTCCTCATTCCCTTCGTGCACGCCACAGGTCTCTCTATCATAGATCCTCATTACATGACCCCTTGGCGTTGTCAGTTACATCTGCGGTCGCACACAGTCTTCAATAAAACACAAACTTTGCGAAGCATAAAAAAATAAACTAAATGAAGTGCAAACTTTGGGAGGAAGAAACTGTACAACTGATTTACTTGACCTTAACAGTTGTCACAAATACTAACACCCAGATTTACGTGGTCCAATACTGTCAAAAATGCCGTTTTAGTTTTAATGGGACAAATCTTCATATTATTCTTCTCAAATTGGAATTATAAATACGAGAGTCTATATATTGACTCACCAGCTTACACAAGTCCCATCCCTAAGCACTATGGACTAAAGAAGAACAAATTGAAATTGAATGTTGGAAAGACAAAAAGCTCAAAAACTTCACAAGCAGTACGTTGAGACATAATATTCCTCTCTGAAATAACCGTACAAGAATGCCTTCTTGATATTAAGTTGATACAATAGCTACTATTTGCTTGTGATAGAGAGTTATTAAAATCACCATACAAGAAAGCCTTCTTGATATTAAGCTGATACAAAAGCTACTATTTGTTTACTGTTGTAGAGATTAATTCGAATAACTATGTCGTGCCGTTAGTGAGGAGGTCCCAAAGTATTCAGCTAACTCCAAGTGGACTTATGTAAAGTAAGTCTTTTAGTCGGTAGCTTATCTTGCGATCCTATTTGTGGAGAAAGATGGCATTGCGAAGTCGGCACACACAATCCCCCTTGACTTCATAACATATAGGCTGCATCATGTTAACCTTCTCCTCAAGATCTCCACAGAGGAAAGCATTCTTCACATCAAGCTAAAAAATAGGTCACCCTTTATTGGCAAACATTGAAGGATAGTGCAACTAGAACCCATCCTTGCTCCTGGGAGAAAGCCTCGAAGTAGTCAACCCCATAAGTTTGTGTAAATCCTTTCACAACCAATCTTGCTTTCAATCTGTCAATGGATCCATCAGGTGAGTATTTGGTTGTGAAGATCTATCTGCAGGGTACTAGTCGAATTCCCATGGGACACGGTACCTGATTATATGTTCCCCTGAATACGAGAGCATCCGTTTTCTCATTCATCTCCTATTACCAGCAATAAACCTGTAAAGTACCGTGATGATCTCTGAGAACATAAATAATCATGAGAGCATATGCATATCTCCTGTCAGAGTATGATAAGCTAGCAGTAGGAGTGAAATGAGACATAGGATGGAAAGCACATTGCTTCTTTTTCTACAAAGAGTTATGGGAAGCTCCTGAGGAGCATCCGGGGCGGCCGTGGTGGAAGCACTTGAAGATGGCATGTCATCGTACAAAAAAGGAGCATGCAGAGGCACAGAAGCATGAGCAGATGTATGCTTGTGCTTATAAACAATTGGTGGTGGTGGAAGATCCAAAGGAATATTTGTGACAGATTGTGTAAAGAAACTAGTCTGTTCAGAGAAGGTAACATCCACAGAAATATAGTATCAATGCCCAGCAGGGACATAGCACCTGTAACCCTTTTGGATGCGAGAATATCTAAGAAGACACATTTTATCACCCTATATGACAATTTATTAGCAGCATTGAAATTGTGGACGAACGATATACAACAACAACAAAGCCTTTTCTCACAATTAAGTATGGTCGACTACATGGATTCTTTGCCCCTATTCAGATCTATTTTGGGTCAATCTCGGGCTTATATCTAAGAAATTAAGATCCCTTCGTATAGTCTCATTCCAACACTTCTTGGGCCGTCCTCGCCCTCTCTTATTCGGCTCAACAACCTAAAACTTGCACCTCCTAACTGGTGCAAATGACCAAACCATGTTAAGCGGTTTTCTCGCATCTTATCCTCAATCGGAGCTACACCAACTTTCTTTCCGATTGTATCATTCCGAATATGATCTTTACGTGTGTGTCCTCACATCCATCTTAGCATTTCCATTTCTGCTGCAATCATTCTCTGCACATGTCTATGGTTCACAGGCCAACATTCAGATCCATAAAGCATAGCAAGTCTCACAGCTGCTTTGTAAAACTTTCCTTTGATTTTTAAAGGAATTTTCGTATCGTAGAGAACAACAAAGGCTCCTCTTCACTTTAGCCAGCATGTATTTATTCTATTAGTAACATATCCATCAAGTTCCCCGTCATGTTGCAAAATAGATCCCATATCTCTAAAAGAATCTCTCTTTTGAATGTTATCGTCATTAATCTTCACCTCGCCATTGCTTCCATCAAAGGTGCACTCCATATATTCAGTCTTAACCCTACTTATATGAAATCCTTTAGTCTACAATGCATGTCTCAAGACCTCAAGCTTCTCATTTACCCCATCTCTAGTCTCGTCAATCAACACAATATCATCAGGAAGTAATATACACCAAAGTATCCCATCCTTAATATGACTTGTCAACTCATCCATAATCAAAGAAAAGGACTAACGGTATGCACCCAAAAATTATCAGATATAGCGGAAAAGGCGACTCATTGGGATAGAGCAACGCGAAAGGAGTGGATCCCTTTAGAATCAAAGATGGGACCTTGTTGATGAGATAGGCAACAATAAGAACATCATCACCCCAGTAGATCTTCGGATCCTTCATATGAGTGAAAAGGGACCGAGCATTGTCAAGCAGATGTCTAAGTTTCTGTTCTGCTACCCTATTTTGTTGAGATGTATTGCCATTATATTTGGTGGATAGTTTTCTGGGAAGCAAAGAAGTTGTCAAGTCATGTTGTGTGAATTCCAAAACATTATCAGTGCAAAAAGTTTGAATACAAGTAGAAAATACAGTTTGGTGTACTGAAAGAAATTCTTCACAATTCCATTGATCTCCGAGCATTCCTTTAACAGATAGTTCTAAGAGGATCGACTATAATCACCAACAAAAATAATAAAATATTTGTGTCCACTCAAAGTACGAACTGGACAAGGTCCCCATATATCGTAATGGACAAGAGAAAAATGAACTTCACGATGAGTTTCGGTATGTGCAGGAAATGATGCTCGATAATGCTTCCCGAATTGGTATGCCTCGCACTCAAAGGGCTTCTGTGTAGAAAGTTCATGGAACATCATGGAGATAACCTTGGCAGACGGATGTCCAAGGCGAATATGCTAGAGTAAAAGATCATCGGAGATAGATGTAATGCCATTAAGATTGGAAATCAGAAGGAATATCAAAATAGTAGAGGCCATTCTTTTTATGTCCCCACCAAAAGCTGCTTCGTACGGATGTCATGAAAATAACAACGGAACTTATCAAAAATAACTCGACAATTAATCTCAGTAAGCTAAGAGGAAATGCAGGGGAACAATGGACCCCCAGTCAGTCAGAGCTTGGAGGAGAACTCTATAGTACACACAACAATGATAGGGGAATGGACCTCATTAACAACCCGAACCGTCTTTACATAAGTAGATGGGTTGAGAGAAGGTATGTAGATTACCTTCTCCCATCAAATGCATGGATGCCCCTAAGTTAATAGTCAGAGCAAAAACAGAGTTGGCTATTGTACTCAAGGCCTTAAATATCAGATTTCGGTTTCGTTTCGGTAAGCCTAGAAAAGGAATTTCGGTGGAATTTCGGTGAAATGGTCGGAAATACCTGAAATGACTTGAAAACTCTCTTTTTTCAAATTTAAGATTTCCAACGTTGTTTAATCAATAAAAAAGATAGAAAATACAAGTTTTTTAGTTATAATAGATGTTATAATGATAAATGCCTTAAATAATGTTCTCGATCCCCATATCGATGACCGTCCGGAGTGAAATTTCAGTACATAAAATTAAATTTTGGCATTCAATTTTTCTGTCAATTCTCAAATGAACAATAATACTTTTATTATAGCGAATGCATAGATAATTTTAAAATTGAAATATTAAATGTCATAATACAAGTTTACAAGATCACATGATACACCAATCACATAATATGTTTGCACTTACTAATACTAACTACTAAGTTACTAGTATTACATTCTTATTTGGGATGAGAATGAGATTCGACTGAACCACAAATTCCTTGGTGGATCCATGTACTCTTTCTGATTCCTTCCTTGGTGGAATGGATGGAGCTAGACATTAGTTGAATGGATTCATTCTGGCTAAATGCATTGAGGTACTAGATAATAAGTAATAATTTATGTCTAGATTATGATCTCGGGTTAAATAATAAGGTACTCCATGCTAATATGAATTTCTATGCTGATTAGATCGTCTCCCAGATGACATTAGGCAGAATAATTCTTTCCTTGTATATGGTCCATGTAACACTATCAATGCTTGTTTGACCTTTTTATTCAATATGCATGGAATTTGCACAAATGGTCAAGAGACATTTAGAATAACGTTGGTTTATTAGCATGTGCTGGTCATGCCCAACAACTGACAGTTTTTTAATGCAAAGATAAGAGCATGGAAGGCCGTATTGGCGATATATCGGCGATATATCGCTGATATATCGGTTTCGATAGGGTAGGGGTTTCGATATTACCCAGTATCTCCTTTTACAGGATATCGGCGATTTATCGTCGATATATCGGCGATATATTGCCATATCGGCTCATATCAGTCAAAAATGACTAATTTCAGTAGAAAAAAATTCTGGATATCGATCGATATCGTCGATATTTCGCCGATATCTCTATATATCATGGCTAATTCAGCGAGACCCCCGTATGGTAGGGTATGGCGCGACAGGGTGCATACAATGATTCTTCAACTTGGTGTATGTTTACAAGTTATCCTGTTGTAAGACTTGAATGAAATCGGTTTCCGATATCTATAAGTCAATTCTTCAAAAATAAAATATCTATAAGTCAAGAATCAAACATTAATATCGATATGTTCAAAATGATAGATATATGCGATATAAGCTTCATAGATTGATCGATATGTGTGATCTAAGAGTATATTTGTAAGCTATTTAGTGATCTAAGAACTTGGATAAACTCCATTTTCAATATATATAGGTCAACAAATAAAGTACCGGCGATATTTCGATATGATCGATATGTGCAATATAAAGATCATAGTCTTCACAAATGATCTATATGTGTCATCTAAGTGTATATTTGTAAGTTATTTAATGTTATAAGAACTTGAATGGAATCCATTTCCAATATATAAAGGTCAGGAATAAACATTAATAGCGATATGTTCAATATGATGACTGATATGTGCGATATATGGTCTATAAATGACCGATATGTGTGATATAAATGTGTATTTGTAGGTTATTTGTTGTTCTAATATCCTTGGATGATCTTAGTTTCTGAAAAAATGCCAAAAAATTAACTTTTTTGCGCTATTTTCAACATTTCCACTGATATCGTCGATATATCGTCGATATATCCCGATATATCCATTTCTGGGCAGGCCGAAACGATATCGATATCGATACGGCCTTCTATGGATAAGAGGATGGTTATCTGAAGTTAGCAGCCAAATGGTAAAAACCTTATTTGGCTCTCCAAGATGGCTTAGCCAAATATACAAGATGGTTATATAAATATTTTGAACTCTGGAAGATTCTTGAAGTCAAGGTTGCAGAAGTCGACAGTCGGTACTCGGTCGGTAGGGTCACTGACTAAGGATTAATCGACAGTGGGAGAGTAATCGGATTTAGTTGGACATTAGTTAGTTTGATTTTTTTAATTATTTTAAATATATAAATCAAGTTTTATAATATATACTCTCATTTATATTCATATATTTTAGCAGCTTTAATATTTTTGAGAGCTTAAAATATTATAGCAACAGAAGGAAAAAACGAAGCAAGTTAAGAACAAAATGTTTGGTTCATAGCACGGACAAAATGTTAAGAACAAAATGTTTGGTACATAGCACGAGTTGAAGTTAGAAATAAATTAATACAAAGCTAATCAACAACCACAAAAGGTAAATAACCTAAGTTACCTAATTATCATGCAAATCAACAAGAAGTATCTAAGTTAACGAACATTTAGGCATAATAAACAAAATTCTAATCTTATATAAGTTAACCAACATGAAATTAAATCACAAAGTTTTAAGTAAAATTATCCAGGATAGTATATTAAATAGTTGATATTTTATATCTAGATGAAAAACTATAATTTAAAGTACAAAAGTATACATAATTTTCTTATAATTTTTATTTAACATTTTTATTGTTTTTTATTTTTATATTTTTAATTTTTTTGTAAGTTATACTTATTAACATGTAACCTTAAGTATCTCATCATATTGTCTAACAACAAGCCCTAAATCTCATCTAATTCTAAACGGGTAATCGAGTTTACGGTTTGCGCCGAAACATATATCCGAAATCCCTATGTAAAAGTCAGCCGAGAAATCTCTATGCAAAAGTCGGCCGACTAGGCCGACTAGTCGGGCGATTAATCGGGTCTGACCGACTATTGGCCGATTTGGCCTAGTCGAGTCGGGTAACCCCCCGACTCGACTAGTCAGACCGACTAGTCGGCCTAATCGGCCGACTTTTACAATAGTGTCTGAAGTTAGCATTCAAAGATGAAAAAACATATTTGGCATCTCCAAGTATGTTAAAAAAAAGATGCGTTATGGAAAAAAAGATGGCCAAAACCCACCACCTTTCTCGGAATTTAGAAACTTGGCTCTGCAAGACTTAAGTTGGATTGTAAACTTATGAGATGGAATGAGAACGCATACATTATATTTATAAGATTTAAAGAGGCCCCTAATGGTATTATTTTATTACAATGGTAGTTAGAAGAGTGGCTTATAGTGCAATTGTGGTTGAAATAGTGACTTAAAATTTCATTTAGTGGCCAAATAGTGCCCTATGAATATCAATTAGTGGCCTAGGCATGACATATAGTGACCTAAATCAATTTCAGTCGAAATGGATCGAAATGAATCGAAATTTCTTTCATTTTCCACCGAAATCTGGGAAATCTGTGAACAAAATGAACCGAAATGGATCGAAATGACCGAAATTCGATCGAAATTTCGGCCGAAATTCTGGAAAGCGACATTATATATGGTTTCGAATTTCGATATCGGTATCGTCACGAAATCGAATTTCGACCGAAATTCGCCGAATTTTAAGGCCATGATTGTACTTAAGTTGTAGCCAAACTATCAGTGGGAGCATGTGTAGTTCTGTCACCAATGAAGTGCTGGAGTTCTGTGGAATTCGCCTCATGCAGAAGTATTATGAAGTGGTAAAAGGTGCTTGTGCTCCACCATAATGCTGATCATGCACGTCCTTTACAATATCATAAGATGTCTCATAAGAAGCTGTCTCATAGGCACTGTTGGCATTGGACTGTATGCTGAACTTTCCCAGCAGCGCTCAGACGAGTGGTTCCAACGCCCACAATAGATGCACGTTGGATACCGAGAAGTAAATCACGTCTACGACCATGGTCAAAGTCATGTCCATGCCTTGAGTCGCGTCTACGGCCACGATCAAAGTCACGACCTCGACCTCCCTGGAAGTCCTGTCACCCTCTGTTCTCGGACGATGCATAGTGAGCAGAAGTCTCTGCAGATGGTATGGTAGAAGGGCGTTCAATAGGTGTCTTGAATTTCTGCAGACGACCAAAGATGGTCTTAATTGGTGGTAGGGTACCAGTCATCAGAAATTGGTCCTTCACAGGCCTGTACCGTGGATGTAGTCTAGAAAGGAATTGGCAGACCTTCCATTCGGATCGTTCTCCACATGCTTATCATAATAGGTTGGCTGAAAAATCAGAAGCTCCTCAAAGAGGTCAGTTGGAAGCCTGTTGTACTCGATAAGACTAGAATCTCCTTGAGTAACATACCAGATCCACATATAAATATCTGAGAGTCGAGACTTGATTGTCTTATGGGAGTAAATTCGTTCCAGATTCTCCCACATCGCCTTTGTAGAGTCTTTGTTGAGAAGAATCACCATAATATTTGGATCGACGCTATTGTTCATCCAATTGATAACTTGGCAATTGTCTGCATACCAGGTGTCATATTCCATCTCTGTGCGCAGACCCTTGGTGAGGATATGATTCTTGCGCTGACCACCGATGAACATCTTGAATGATCGAGTGCAGAGCGCATAGTTTTCCGTGCCCTTCAATTTGATAGAGGTGACTGTACCATCACAGAAGAAGTCAAGTACATGGGTTTGGTCTCAGAGGATGTCATCGTTATCGCAGAGGTCAAGAAAAAGTGACCTAGAAGAAGATATTGATGTTTCAATCAAACATATGAGTGACCTATATCACCGTTGTAGGAACCCCGTGAAGGTTGTAGATAAGGCTTTAGTAGCGACGGTGCTCGGTAGGGTTGCAGCAACGACGATGCTCGTATTGCTCGGTACCAGCGATGCTCGTTATTGCTCGGTAGCGACAATGCTCAGTATGATAGGGCTAGAGCAGCGTCGGTGCAATAGTGTGGCGATGCACTGCTCACGACAGGGTTGCGTGCACATGAGGCTGTATTGTGCCTCGTGCGCAAGGAGAGATCTAGAGCTAGTGGCGGCGATGCCTCGCGCGCGAGGAGCATGTGATTGCGGCGAGATCTAGGTCAGAACACTGGTCGAGGACCAGTGCTCTGATACCATGTGGAAAAAGATGATACACAATGTGTTAATTTTATTCAAGAGGTTTAGGGGTTCTTCTATAGACCGGAACACTAGAGCATTCGCTAACAGAAATTACATAAAAGTACCCCGAGGGATTAAACTAAATATAATAAAAAAGCCGTCTCTAAAACTATTGATAACGAGGAACTAAAGAAGAGCACTTTAAGGAAATAATTTTAAAATTCGAAGGAACTGACTGGTGTTTATCTATTGTTAGTTCAAGTCTAAGTAGTTATGGTGGGCTGCAAACATCTTATGTTTTTTCAAGCTTGCATAACATATATGTTAGAGTATGTGTCACATATCATGTAAGATGGATAAATGGATCCTTCCAAGATCCCATTTACCGCATCCAACATCTACTAGTGGTGGGACTTGTAGGGTATGTGGAGGCTATATAAGAAGCCCCAAACC
Organism: Ottelia alismoides; assembly: GCA_037367405.1. Lineage (NCBI taxonomy): Eukaryota > Viridiplantae > Streptophyta > Magnoliopsida > Alismatales > Hydrocharitaceae > Ottelia > Ottelia alismoides. Next base: position 72,214 of record JAZKJV010005106.1, on the reverse strand, counting down.
CCCTATATCCAGCGAGAAAGTTGAATGAAACATATGGCCCTTTGAGGCATTCTCCCGTGGTTTCATCCCGCTCCTTAGGGAGTAGGGTTCCACGTAAATTCTCACGTTCCTCAATGTTTTATTCTTTTCTCTGACATTAGCTTCCGAATTATTTTCTAGCATGGTATCCGAGCCATGTTTATTTTCTAACATGGTATCAGAGCGGGTGAGAAGGTGAGGCAAGTTTCCAGCGTCAAAGAAAACCAATTCGGATTCATGCCAGGTCGCTCAACTATTGAAGCCATCCATTTGCTGAGGAGAACAATGGAGATTTATAGAGATAAAAGGAAGAACCTCCATATGATCTTTGTTGATTTGGAGAAGGCTTATGATTCTGTCCCACGAGAGATATCGTGGAGAGTTTTGGAGAAGAGACAAGTGCCTGTCCTATACATTAACCTCATAAAGGACATGTATGATAGGGCTTTATATTGTGTAAGGACCCCGTCTGGGAAGACTGGCTATTTTGACATCAACATTGGTTTACATCAAGGTTCAGTTTTGAGTCCATTTCTTTTTACTTTGATTATGGACGAGTTGACAAGTCACATTCAAGATGAGTTACCTTGGTGTATGTTATTTGCTGATGATATTGTGTTGATTGACGAGACTAGAGATGGAGTAACTGAGAAGCTTGAGGTCTGGAGACATGAGTTGGAGAGTAAAGGATTTCGTATAAGTAGGGCTAAGATAGAATATATGGAGTGCACCTTTGATGGAAGCAATGGTGAAGGAATTGAGGTGAAGATTGGTGATGATAACATTCAGAAGAGAGATTCTTTTAGATATCTGGGATCTATTTTGCAACATGATGGGGAAATTGATGGAGATGTTACTAATAGAATAAATACAGGCTGGTTAAAGTGGAGAGGAGCATCTGTTGTTCTCTGTGATAAGAAAATTCCTTTAAAAATTAAAGGAAAGTTTTACAAAGCAGCCGTGAGACCTGCTATGCTCTATGGATCTGAATGTTGGCCTGTGAACCATAGACATGTGCAGAGAATGGCTGTAGCAGAAATGAAAATGCTAAGGTGGATGTGTGGACACACGCGTAAAGATCGGATTCGGAATGATGCAATTAGAAAGAAAATTGGTGTTGCTCCGATCAAGGATAAGATGCGAGAAAACCGCTTAAGATGATTTGATCATTTGCAAAGATCAGCTGATGCACTAGTTAGGAAATGCGAGTGTTGGGATGTTGAGCTGGCGAGAGGGCGGGGATTGCGTAAGAAGTGTTGGAAAGAGACCATACGAAGAGATCTTTGTTTTGTGGATATAAGCCCGGGATTGACCCAAGATAGATCTGAATGGAGGCGAATCCATGTAGCCGACCCTACTTAATTGTTGGAAAAGGCTTTGTTGTTGTTGTATCAGAGCGGGTTCGATTCTTGAGGATGTATTTTATATTTTTGTTCGAGTTTCGAGATTCACTTCTAGAGTTTCTATTGAAACCCTAATTATGTACTTTAAGAGATTATTTTGAAGATTTCTTGTTCAAGTTCATGTTCAAAATCAAGTTCTAGGGGTTTCATCCAAAAACCCTATTTCTGTAAAGCCAAAGCAAAGCCCCCGTCCCTCCAGATCAACACCTCCATTCAATGCAATTTCGCTCCAGCAAACATCTCCAGCGATGCCTCCTCATGATTGAAGACGGCGGGCGGCGCCATCAGCTGGCAGCACTGACTCTTCCCAGTCAGCGGCGATGCCGCACCAGCCCCCCTCTCAGGCGACATCTACAAGCAAAGGTCCCCACAGCGCTGCCCCTCCGATCTATCTACAAGCAGCATCTCCAGGCAATGGCGCATGTGCTCCTCTTGGAGGAACCCATCCCACTCGTGAAGCTGCACCTCCTCCCAAGCGGCAATGTCGTGCACCCTCTAGCGACCCCTCCTCCCAGGCAGCGCCTCTTCGATCTCCAGCGACGAGGGAGAGCTCCAACGCTCTCTCCATCGGTGGAGCTCGATGTTCCTGGCGATTCCTCGCGCAGGTTCGACACACCTCTTGCACGCGAGCTCCTCTCTTTTTACAGCACCAACACTCATGCGCGGCGGCAATACGAGTGCATCTCCAGACCTCATTTGCTTCAGCGACGCTTCATCGTTTCTTGGCAGCGGCATCTTCAGCAGAGGAGCCCCAATACTCCTTCGACGGCAGAAGCATGATCTCCCCCCATCGGGAGCGGCGAGTGTCGAGAAAGAGAATTCCCAATTGGGAACCCTAATAATGCTTGGGGTTGAATAAAAAAATTTGACCGTGTAAGAAAAAGGGAGGTTACGTTTTATTTTGCGAGGGATGTGATGTTTTTTTTTAAAGGACAGAGAGAAGAGAAATAAAGAGAGAGAGAAGGGCCACAAGAAAAAAGGAAAAAAAAGAGAGGGGCTGCAATGTTTTGGCCCAATGGGGCCGTGTGTTAAAAAAGTGCGTTTGTTTTGAAAAAAGAGAGAGAAAAATGCGCGTACATGAAAAGCCGTATGCTAAAAATTTTGCAAAAGAAAAGAAAAGCCGAAAAAATGTGTGAATGGCTTATTTGAAAAAAAGTTGGCTATTTAAAAAAAGGGAAATAGCGAGAAAAACATGATTCGAAAAAAATTGATTACAAAAAGAAGTCGAAAAAAATTAATTACAAAAATAAGCCGAAAAAATGATGATGATCGATTTATGCATGTTTCGTTTCTTCCCATTTTCTCGTCTTCTCCCAACTTGGTCGACGTCATTATGTTCCGACAAGTATGGGAGAAATGGAGAGTATTGTGTAGAGTCACATACCAATTGTCAGATTCTCCATATTCAGATTCTTCTTATTCCAGAGGCCAGACAGATTCTCAAATTCTACAATTTTTTCAGTTCCAAACTCGACGATCAGATTCCGAGTCCTCGGTCAGATGTGCATATGTTTACCATCATTGTTTGTGGTTCCCATCTTTTATTTTGGTCTCCGGGGTTTCATGTGTTCCATAGGGACTCCAAAGTAGAGATCCCATACCTTATGCCCTGTGGGCTAGGGTTTTCATGTGGTTTCATAGGAACTCTAGAGTAGAGATTCCATTCTCCGAGCCAGTATGGAGAGACTCAGTTCTCCGACGAGGAGACTTTTTAAACTTCATTCTCCAACGACCATGGACTCCGACAAGGATATCTCCACGGCCTTTTCAGTTCGGCCCATTTAACTTCAGAGATGGAGCAGTTGTTCACATGTTGTGGCTGGCCAGAGTACTCCGACGAGGAGACTCATTTCCAATTGTAGCGACTCTGACAGGCGCAGTACAGAGCACATGCTCTCCGACGAGGAGACTCAGTTCGACTCATACTCCAGTCCGTTTATTCCTCTTCACCTGCACGGCATGAGAAGCTACATCCTCGACCACAACCGATAGTTGTGCACGTCGAGTTGATATTGTCTGTAGTGCCTTGTATTGTGAATTGAGATTTCTTTCTGTTTGTCCAAGCTGAGCATTGCATGCTCCATCTTGAGGGGGAGTGTTAGAGTATGCGCCACATATCCTGTAAGATGGGTAAATAGATACTTCCAAGATCCATCTACCACATCCATATTTAGTCCCATATCCACCAATGGTGGGACTTGGAGGGTCTCTGGAGGCTATATAAAAAGCCCCAGACCCCCTGTATCCAGTGAGAAAGTTGAATGAAACATATGGCCATTTGAGGCCTTTCTCCCGTGGTTTCATCCCGCTCCTTAGGGAGTAGGGTTCCACGTAAAATCCTACGTTCCTCAATGTTTTATTCTTTTCTCTGATATTAGCTTCAGCATTATATTTTCTAATATGGTATCAGACAATGACGGAGAGGGGGGGGCATAGCCCCCCCCGGCTCCCAATTAAGTCCATATATATATATATGTTTAATATATAGTATTATATAGGGTTAAATGGGGTTGTCCCCTGGGGGGAGCTAACTTGGCTCCCCCCGCGCCATTTTGCCCATTTTTTTATTTTTTTGAAAATTTCTTCCGCGAATATTCATCACAATATCCCTATATTATGCTATTCAAATTTCATGCGAAATAGAGACTCCTACGGCCTCCATCTAGACGGTCAATTTTTAACGGTAACAGAATTGCTAAAAACGACCTTTCCAGATGGAGGTCGTAGGAATCTCCGTTTCGCGCGAAATTTGAATGACATAATATAGGTATATATTGATGAAAATCCACGGAAGAAATTTTCAAAAAAAAATAAAAAAGCGGACGAAATGGCGTGAGGGAGCCAAGTTAGTTCTCCCATGGGGGCAGCCCCATTTTACCCTATTATATATAATTTAAATACACTATTTAATAATTAAAATTTATATGTTATGTTATAATAGTCCCCCCATATATCAACAAAAAAGATCTATCTATATATATATGATCTAACTACAATAATTAACTGTTAACATTACATGATGTGCATAATCGGATACTGTATATCCGTATATGTCCATCATCATACCCGTTTATAAACCGTCATGGATATATAGTTTTTATTTTATCGTATATGGTATAGATAATAATTTTTCTTTTATATTTCTCTGCATATACGGATATGGATTTGGATACCTCTTTCATTTTTTAGGATATTAAAATGGATATGGTTACATATTTTTCTAGTGTATACATATATGGATACAAATACATATTTATATCAGCATGTTTGCAACCTTATTTTTATCTACATCGATTTTAAAATAGTATGCAGATACATGTACACATGTCAAAATATGTATAAACAAATATGATAAGGGATTGGTACACGTATCTATATAGTGTTACTTGTTTGAACATATTAAATCTAATGGTATTACTTAATCACATTAATAAATGTGTATTTCAATGATATGAATAGTTTTGTAGGGATCTTTTGGTCAATATGATGTTTATAGATATTATTTATGTTCGATTATAATTTTATATGGGTATTTTTTTTACAAAAAACACCTTCCCAATATTAGTTTCAATCAATTATGGAATTATTGGAAGCTCGCCTTATAGACATAATTCGTTTCCACAAATCCAACATCATAAATTGAAACTTCCGTTAATGTTCTACATATGCTCCAAATTTCGCTCAAATGTGATGACATTTCCTAATTTATCTTAGTGATTATTTAAGCAACGTAAATCCCATTTAAAAGAGAATCAAACTTTTATCATTGGTATAAAATAGTAAATGATCTTGGATTTGAGCAAAATTAGGAGGATATGCATAACATTATTCGAAGATTCTATTTATAAGGTTGGATTTTAAGAAACAAATTTGAAAAAAAAGTTACAACACCTCTTTTGTAACCCACATTACAACAGAGGAACCCCTACCCAAATATTAACAATTAAAATGATAAGATAAATTAGATAAATAATTTGCCCCCCCTCCCCCCGAAATAATTTAGCTCCCCCAAGAAGAATTTTCTGGCTTCGTCCCTGGTATCAGAGCCATGTTTATATAGAACGGAACACTAGAGCGTTCGCTAACAAGGAGTTATATAAAAGTACCCCGAGGGGTTACAACTAAATATAATAAAATAAAGCCATCTCTAAAACTATTGATGATGGGGAACTAAAGAAGAGTGCTTTAAGGAAAAAATTTCAAAATTCAAAGGAACTGACTGGATGATTATCTATTGTTATTGTTCAAGTCTAAGTAGTTATGGTGGGCTGCAAACATCTTATGTTTTTTCAAGCCTGCAAAACATATATGACAAGTTTTCATATAGCAATTGTCCTTTAAGAAAAAAAAACTATTTCTATGAATTACTCTATATTATCCCATCAAATTTCTGTGGTCTGTTTATGAGAAGGAACTCTATGGTCGATTAGATGTGACATTGAATTCCTGTTTGTTTGCCAGATAAAAGTTAGTTTATCTGCATTACGTACAGGTCAGAAGTTTACGTCCCATAACATAAATGAAGATGTAGTTTTCCAGGTTTGTTTGAAAGGAGGTATATAGTATTGAGATATTTACACTACGGCCCTAAAATCTTGTCTAATTACACAACCCTATAATATTTGTAATTATGTCGCGATTCCTGTTAATTACTACACGACCCTTGTAATCTTATCAACTCATACACCAAACTCGTGGTCAAAATAACATTATAGGGGTCATGGCGTAATTAAAAATATTGAAGGGTTTATGGTGTGATTACACAGATTTTAGGGGCCATGACATAAAAATCCCCAGTATTTTTCAGTAAGTCTGAAAGTACTTGAGATCTTTAAGGCGTGTGAGTAGTTGATGGAGTCCTCTTTTTTTGCTTCCTGAACAGAAAGCTATCCCACCTGATCTTTATTCACAACTGAATTTTACCTGCAAGTAAAAGATATTTTGATAATGCCCTTGGCATCTTGGTCTTCCAGAAATTTTACATTTTATATCCTCGGCAACGTTTTTAACACCGAAAATAAAACCGTCCTGCCAAATAAAGGGTGTGTGGAAAGTGAAGTCTGTCTTGGACTACAATCATATATAAGTTCTAGTATCCTTTGCATGTGCCTTCCTGTTTGATTGCCTGATGGAAGTTTATTTAGTGGGACGCCATTTAAGTGCAGTGGCAGAAGATAATTGAATTACCATTACATTTGTCTTCAAGTTTTCTGATGGTTGTTTGATCAATAGTTTTGAAGGTATGTACTATGAAGAAGGATCTCGTTGCTAGTCAATGCCTCATCATCCTCCCGTGACGTAACGTAAATGGACCTTATGACTGTTCACTGAGATTCACTTGCAAACATCAGAAATAATGGGGTGACCACCCATTAAAGCTGGGCTAACTTCTTTTAAAAACTAAAGAAATTATGTATGGCATCCAGTCAAATGATGATATGGAAAGTGAAGCCAGACTTTGACTACCTTCATCATAAGTTCTATGGTCCTCTTGCAGACATATTTCCGTCACATCTTTGATTGCCATATCTAAGTTTGTTATGTTGGATACAATTAAGGTGTTGAATCAGGAAGGTGGTGATAAATTAAGTTATATAAATTTTGGTTTCAAGTTTTATGACCACGAAGGTTTGCAATCAAGAAGAGGAACTTAAGTGCGAAAATCGGGATCTCTTTCTTGTTCCTCGGCTTCCAGGATTAAAAGCTGTCCCACTGGCGGTTTAATAACAGATTTACTTGCAATGAAATTGTTTCTTTGGATATGACTCTGACGTGTTGATCCTACATGATATTTCTTGGTTTCCTCTGCCTATTGGGCCTTCTGTGCTACTTATTCTCATGTAAAGGGTGCGTCCCTCTTGCTGAAAAATACTTCTCAAGAGAATATCTGCAGAATTGGCTGTCTGAAGCGGAGCCACCAGGTACCCAAATGCTGCTATTACATCTGGGAAAACTATTATTCATCTAGGTGGCATTCACATATTTGATGTGCCTATAACACTAAGAATACTATCATTCATCTTTTCTTTCAAGGGGGAAGCCGTGCTTGCTTCATGTGGATCATAGTCTGATATTGTTATTATTTTCTGCATAATTTGGAGGAAGCCTCTCATTTCTTCCCTAAAAACATTTGTGGGGTTGATGACTCAGAATAGTTGGCACCATAGGGACAAGATCACATGATATTAAGTGGAGCATGGTGGGCTTGAAGATCAGATCGTCTGTATGTTACAGAAAGCACTTGCTATGTTCCCATCTGTTGAAGAATATGATTGTATGGCTTGCATCCTCGGGTAAGATTAAAACTGAATGCATATTGTTAAAAAATAAGAATGAGGAAGGTAATTGATAATCAGAGTATGAAATGCAGAAAGATAAATCTTGGAACACGGAGATTTTAACGTGGATTCCTACTCCCTAAGGAGCGGGATGAAACCATGGGAGAATGCCTCAAAGGGTTGATGTATGCATTACACTTTCTCACTGGATGCAGGGGTATGGGGCTTATTATATAACCTCCACAGACCTTCTAAGTCCCATCACTGGTAGATTGTGACTAAACTCTAGATGGGGCAAATGGACCTTGGAAGGATCCATTTACCCATCTACATGATAATGACGCATATTATGACACTCCCCTCAAGTTGGAGCATGCAATACTCAGCTTGGGCAAACAAAAAGAAATCTCAACTCATAATACAAGACACTACAAACAATATCAACTCAACGTGCACAACTGTCGGCTGTTGTCGAGGGTGTTACTTCTCATGCCATGCAGATGAGGACAAATGTGCTGGAGTGTGAGTCAAACTGAATCTCCTCATCGGAGAGAATGTGCTCTGTACTACGCCTGTCAGAGTCACTGCAACTGAAAATGAATCTCCTCGTCGGAGTACTCTGTCCTGCTACAATATGTGGACAACTGCTCCATCTTTGAAAGAGCCGAACTGAAAAGGCCGTGGAGACATCCTCGTCGGAGTCTACGGTCACTGGAGAATGGAGTCTGAAAAAGTCTCCTCATCGGAAAACTGGGTCTCTCCCACACTGGTTCAGAGAATGGGATCTTTGCTCTGGAGTCCCTATGAAAATCATGAAAACCCTAGTCCACATGGCATAGGGAATGGGATCTCTACTCTGGAGTCCCTATGGAACACATGAAAACTCTGACCAACATAAAAGATGGGGACCGCGACAAAAGATGGCAAACATTCGCTCATCAAACTGAAAACCACATACATGTGCGTGTCTGAAATTTACAACTCGGAACTAATCTGACGTCAAGTCTGAATATCTGAAGAACTGTAGAGTCTAAAAATCTGGCTGGTCTGGAATATGGAATCTGGAGAATCTGACAATCTGGCCTGTAACTCTACATATTCTCTCATTCTCCCATACTTGTCAGAAATAATGGCATCGACGATGTTGGGAGAAGATAAGATAAATAGGGAGAAAATATGAATCACATAAGCTGATGACCATTTTTTTCGGCTTTTCAATTTCTTTTTTTCTCATACAGATTTTTTTACGATCCCTTTTTTTATGTCGTTCATTCAAATTTTTTCGGTTTTTCTTTCTCCTCCTTTTTTTTCATTTTTTTTTCATTTTTTAGTGTTTTGGCCCACTTGGGCCCAAAGATAATGGCCCAAACAGTGGGCAACAACTTGCTCTCTCTCTCTCTCTCTGTACTCCTTTTTTTACATTTTTTAGACCACCTGAGCCCTTACAATAGAAATTCCCTCTTTTTTTAAGGGTTGAACGACAGGAGGCCCGCTTGAGCTCTTCCCCCTATTTTTTTATATTTAGGATTCCCACGGGGATCCTTTCTCATCTAAAACACGTCGCTGGAGCTCGAGGGCGCCGCCACGCTTCTGCTGTGCCGCTCAGGGAGGCGCCTCTGCCTGGAGACGCGAAGGGGGTCTAGAGATGCGCGTGCGCAAGGAAGGGGATGCGACCCACATGGGGGGTCTTTACGCGTAAGGTTATGCTGCCAAATCTGAAGGAGATCGAAGTAGGCCCTTGGGCTTCGTTCGTGGCGGTGCTATCGCCAGAGGATGATGATGCGTCGTCAGGGAGGAGGGCGGTTGATGTGTCGCCTGGGAGGAGGGCGGTTGATGTGTCGCCTGGGAGGAGGGCGACTGGAGATGATACTCCGCCTGAAGCCTCCTGGGATAGGGACGACGTCGCCTGGAGCTCTTTGATGGGAGGAGGAAGGCAGAGGAACCTGGTGTTTGTGCTTGGAGGCGAGGGCACCGCAGCCTGGGGGTGGTGCCGCTTGAGACCTACGACGATGGTGCTTGGGGCTTCGCATTGATGAGCTCCTCCTGCAGCTTGGTGCTACATTGAAGGAGAATAAGAACATGAGCTCCAACTCGAGCCATATGCAGTCGTAGGGGAGGAGCGTCGCCTGGGGCTCGACTGGGCTTCCGCCTTAGGAGAAGGAGCGCTGGAGGGGAGCTGCCCTAGATGGCTCTCATGGTCTGCGGCTGGCAGTTTGAGGTCTGCCGCCTAACTGGAGATGGGGCTCCTCCTGGAACTGAATCTGAACAGAGATCGGGGTCTTGCGTCGCCTCCACCTTCTTTGATGACCAGGAAGAAAACTTGCTGACAGGGCTTTTCTGCAGATCAGATCTTTTTTGGAAGATTAGGGTTCCCTAAAACCCAAAAAAATTCTCTCAATTTTGCAGAATAACAATCAAACGAATCTTGATCTTTGTAAACTAGGGTTTCAAGAAAACCCTAAAACTGAACCGCAAACTTGGAATGATCTTGAACAATAAAAAAGCTCTTCAATAACAAACTTCAAAATCAACCTAGAACGACCTGCTCTGAGATCATGTTAGAAAATAGAAATGTGGAAGCGAATATCAGATAAAAGAATAAAATATGAAGAACAATGGGATTTTAACGTGGAATCCTACTCTTTAAGGAGCGGGATGAAACCACGGGAGAATGCCTCAAAGGGCTGATGTATGCATTGTACTTTCTCACTGTATATAGGGGGTCTGGGGCTTCTTATATAGCCTCCACATACCCTTTAAGTCCCACAACTGGTAGATGTGGGACTGAACTCTGGATGGGATAAGTGAATCTTGGAAGGATCCATTTATCCATCTACATTGACGCATACTCTTGACAAATAATGCACTGAAATGTAATAAAGGTGGAGCCTCATGTGTAGTAAATGGTTTGGTAGGTAGGCGTGCAACTATTTTTACGAGATTTCATGCTTGAAGACATCAGGGTTCATGGATCCGGTTTCTGCAAAATGCTTGAAGACGTCACCAGCTGGTAATGATCCGCACCTTGAGTTCACCCTCAACTACTCTCCGATTTGGAACGCAAAACTTCAAGCAAGGTAAGTTTGATACTGCTCTCAGCAAGTCTTATTATCGTGTCGAGTAGAGATGAGGGGAGGTTGATGCTATTATTTTGGGAGTGGCAAGGATTTTTATGTTAAGTTTGGGGATGGGGTTAGAGTGGGAGATGGCATATAGAGGACATAATGATCTGTATTCTTCAAGGGTTATGATGTGGGTTTCTATTGTTACAAAGGGATGGTACTTGTTTTCATGGGCAAGTATGGTTAAAAATGCTGTTTGTAGTAGCTTAATTATACTAATCATGGGTGTGTGAAGGAGATGGATTTGTTTGATGAATTGTTGCTCGTAGTTGTACCATATCAATTTCTTTAGTAAATTCTAGATGGCCACTGATATGGATTTGCCATCCTTTGGCGTCAAAATCTTATAATCAAATTGTTGATGCACAGTTGTCACAAATGTAATCTCCATATCAAGCAATAACCAAATAATTGTTGTGTAACTGAGACGATGTTATACTTTTTAACAGGTTTAAATATGTACATCATGCATAATTTAATTTTAAACTAGTTTGATCCTCAAGTCGGTTGGAAAAGAAAAGAGTCCACCCATATGTTTAGTACCACATGGGGGAGCGGTCACTATTGGGTCTGTCCGTGGGGCTATATAAGGAGCCCCACACCCCATGTACTCAATTGAGAACTTCAATAGAAGAAATGCCCAATTCAGGGGCTTCTCCCGTGGTTTCATCCCGCTCCTTCTGGAGTAGGGTTCCACGTTAAAATCTGTGTTCTTATTGTTTTATCTTTATTTCCGATTCTGCTTCCGCATTCTATTTTTCTACATGGTATCAGAGCGGGTTCGATTCTCGAGGAGATTATATTCGTTCAATTTTTTTTCCCGAGATTCAATTCGTTGTTCTTAAAGTTATATTCTTGAAGATCGTCAAGAGGAGTCTATCCTGTTCATTGTTTGTTCGTGAAGGTTTTTTTTCTCTGGAAGATCATGCTCGTTCAAGTTCCTGTTCTAGTTTTTTTTTTAAAAAAACCTAGATTTATTCTATGGCATCATCTAGCTCCTGGCGGACCCAGTGGATTCCAGATTCATCCCTTGTGCCGCTCCTTTCTCACAGAGCAACCAGGCGATTCCAGGCCGTTCTACTCCATACGGCCGCAGGTGGAGGCGCGCGCCCCCATCGCCTCTCTCCTCCAACTCGCAGCAAGGCGGCGTTCCTCCTCGCAAGGCCCCCGTGGCGCTACTCCATGATCCCGCAGCCTCCTCCGGCGGCCTTCTCCAAGGCAGCGCACCCCCCCCAGCCGCGTCCTAGCCTTCCTCAGTCCGATCTCGTGCATCCCAGGCGAGGCCACCGCCCGCGGTACCAGGAGGCCTCCTAGCCTCGACCCCGCAGCACGCACAGGATCCCCATGACCCGACATCTCTTGCTATGCGGCAACTGCAACCCCTCGGGCCCGCGCGCGAGCCGCCGTTCCCCAATGGGGTACTTCATGTTGCGGCGGCATCCCTGTTGGGGTCGAAAGTTTTCCTTCCCATCGTGGGAACCCTAACGGGAGAGCCTGTTTTTATTTTTTTAAAAAAAGGAAAATGCCGTGAGGACATTTGAGCCCAAGTGGCCTTACTGTTGTAACGGCCCAAGTGGGCGGATGATTTAAATAAAAAAAAAGGAAGAATGGAGGAAGCAGGAAGGGGGGGTCAACGTAAGTGAATGAAAGAAAAAGGAGGGGAGGCCGACGTATTAAAAAAAAAGGAGAGAGAAATTTTTTTTGCAAAAGTCGAAAAAAGAGAGTTACAGCTTAAAAGAAAATGAATGGAAAAATGTGATGGCTTTAAAAAAAAAGGGGATCTGTGAGGTCGAAGTTATAAAAAAAAACGAAGGGTGTTTTTATTGTTTGGGCCAAGAGGGCCAGTTCAATAAAAAAAAGGAGGGAATTTGAAAAGGCGCGTACAAGAAAAAGCCGTACGCATATGCTAACAAAAAAATTGAAAAAAAGGAAAAAAATCGCGTACAAGAAAAAAGTCGTACGCATAAAAAAATGTGTTTCATGTTTGCTCTCCCAACTTGTATATTATTTTCATTATTCTAACAAGTTTGGGAGAAAGGAGGAGTAAAAGCCATATGCATCTTACATCGTTGATTGACAGACCAAACACTCCGGATTTCACAAAATATCAAGCCATCTTCGCTGTGCATCGATCTTCGTCGTGGTGTCTCTATCCTCGACATCGAGTCCGCACTGGATTTGTTTTCTTCAAGGCACGACAGAGACAAAGTCCGGTGACCTGCAGGCACGACTGAGACAGAGATCCGGTGACCATGCAGGCACGACAGAGACAGTCCGGTGACCTTCCAGGCACGACAGAGATACGTTCCGGTGACCTGATATACCCGTCAGCAAGCGGGTTTATCTACCAGTTGCGGATACATACGTTTATTGTGATGATTTCAAGTGAAGATGTAATGATGTATATTTTTCTTTATTATTACAAGTTGCAGTTGTCCCAGCTACCAACTTGAGGGGGAGTGTTGGAAAAGAAAAGAGTCCACCCATATGTTTAGTACCACATGGGGGAGCGGTCACTATTGGGTCTGTCCGTGGGGCTATATAAGGAGCCCCACACCTCATGTACTCAATTGAGAACTTCAATAGAAGAAATGCCCAATTCAGGGGCTTCTCCCGTGGTTTCATCCCGCTCCTTCTGAAGTAGGGTTCTACGTTAAAATCTGTGTTCTTATTGTTTTTTTCTTTATTTCCGATTCTGCTTCCGCATTCTATTTTTCTACAGTTGTCACAAATGTAATCTCCATATCAAGCAATAACCAAATAATTGTTGTGTAACTGAGACGATGTTATACTTTTTAACAGGTTTAAATATGTACATCATGCATAATTTAATTTTAAACTAGTTTGATCCTCAAGTCGGTTGCTGTAAAGAAGAAAAAAACAAAGTTTGATAACGATGTTTGCTGACTCTTTTTGGCGTATTGAAGTTTGTTTATTGTTTAAAGGGATGTTATCACTCGTATCCTTCTTAACTTCTGCAATATCAATTATGCTTCTTTTTTTAATATCAGTTGTGCCCTTGACTTCTTTCAAAATTCATAATTCTTCTCTTCTGTTAAGGTAAAGTAGGGGCATAACTGATATTAACAAAGTGCGGAACTACGTATTTCATAAAAGGTCAGAAGCACAATTGATATTACAAAAGGGAGTGACATAATCGATACTGGCACAAGTAATAAAAATCATTGTTTAAAAAGGGTGCCACTATAGACCATCCAGCTGATTATAAGAGAGGGAAAATATGTTAGTCGCAAAATGAGAAAAAGAAGAATAACCAATAAGCCAAGTCATGATGAAATGCAACATTGTCAAAGCAAGCTTCCCAAGCCTAACTAGGCCAGGGGGTAAGTGATGCTTAATGTGGCCAGAGATAATATAGTGATGCTTAAGTTTCTAAATTTCAATTCATTGTCAAAGTTTCAGGGCAGAGCTCAAGGGAAATGGCTTTGTCAGGAAATTGTGTTTTCCGACCTTCTTTGTTAGGGAGTTGTTGTGCAAGGGAGAGATCAGACTCTCGATTGTAACATGAATTTGTTTGTCATGAAGTATTTTATTTGAAGTTGCAATGATCAAGAGCTCGTTAGTTACCATGCAAACAAAGAGATCCAACAATGAAACCAGAGTTTTGAGTTAAAGAAGGCTAACAAATCTTGTGTCAGATATTTACAATCTTAGAAAAACGAAAAGTAAGAAGTAAAAAACCATATACGCTGCTGCAAAATTAGGTAACGGAATGGGAAGGCGGTCTCTTCTGATTCCACCACTAACTATACATAACAACGACAAGCAGAGCAGAGCACATGTATAATGCATTATTGTTGTAAAGGCCGATTGATTTCAACAATAGAAGTCTTGCAAATGGAATCTTATCCATTTTAAAATATGAATCAAATGCTGACATGGATATTTATTGATAAGAAAAACGTAATATCTTGAAACAAATATAGATTAGATATATGAATAATAGAACTTCCTTATAAATTAACTTAAATATATATTTTTTCATGATAATAATACCAATGGTATGAGATGTCATAAAATTTTATTACATATAATTATAAATAAATCTATTACTATATTTATATATTAAACTGGATATATAAATATATGTGATTATCGAAGTTATATCTCTAGACATATATTTTCAGAAGTGATATGAGTATGAATATCAAATTGCATACAAAACCAATACAATAACTGATCAGATATTGATATATCTATATCCGTTTTCGTCCTTACAATTGATACTAATAACTTTTTAACCAACTCATACACTATGTAACCACCAACAACGTTTTGCTACCATGAGATATATATTCTTACCACTTGATGCACATTCTTCCCAACCAAAATTCGTTCTTAAGAGGATGAATATTTTCCTTACATAGCGTCCATCCTTAGATCTTTGATTGACGTTTGAGATGAGCCGAGCACAACATGAGTCGAGCACAGCAGGGGATCCAAATCCAGTTAACACCCACACGACCTAATTTTAGGTAGGGGTGTTAATCGAATCGAATACCTTCGAATCCATCAAGATTGTAATTCAATTTATTATAAAAGTTTCGAATCCAAACTCAAATTGAATTTTAAACAAATTTGCTAAATTAAATTCAGATTCAATTCAATGTGAATTTTGAATATTTAAGTTCGATTCATTTTATTTCGAAACTGAAATGTTAATTAATGATTTAAGGTTTAAACAATATTTTAAGAAAATAATTTAAAGATTTTATCGTATAATTCTAATTTTGAATATAAATTACTAAGATAAATTGAAAAAATTATATAATCAAGGAAAATATCAAATCGATAATATACATTGGATAAAACTATCTAATGTTTACAATATTATATGTCTTATAAATCTAAGTATATTCTTTTCTCTATAAGAAAATATATATAAATGCTATATAATTATATGAGCCTATCAAAGAGATAGAATACTATTGACAAAAAAAACAAAACATATTATATATACCATTGCATGTTAAGTCAAAACAAGATCAAGCTCATGTAAAAAATTAATACAAAATAATATTATTATTTGAAATAATGATAATAATAAAAATAATGTAAGAAGATAAATCCCCTTCATTAAGCGTGCCGATCTTCAACATCGAAAAAGTAAAGCCATGAAAATGAAATATACATAATTTTTCATGCACAAAGGAGCAACTTAAATTATGGTGAGAAGAGCTTGTAGATTACACATGTGATGATAAATGTCCTCTTGACAATGATAATCATCATGGATTGTCATTCAAGAAAAAATTAAAACGACAAAAACACATAGGAGAGATATCTAGATCACCTTTAAGCTACAATAAATGTTAAGGAGGAACTCGAAGTAGCAAAAACTACCATTTTCACATGATAAGAGAAAAGAGCACCACAATCTACTCTAAGTTTTCGAGATCTTTGGTAGATAATGAAAAGAGGAATGGGAAAGGTAAGATAAGGAATGTGAGAATATGAAAATAAATGTGGGATGGGAATTGGAATAACAATCTTAGACATTTGATCTTTCAAAGTAGATTTTTTAAATAATATTTCTACTCTTTTTTATATTCAATATTTTAAATAACACGATTATACATGTATATATACATATATATTAAATTGGTATGGCTTAGAGTGCCTTGTGATCCTCTTAATGCCTTGAAGTTTTTGAATAGCAAACTAAGATTGATTATCGTACTTATACTAAGTAACTCATATCCTAGTTATTGTCACTAGGCTAAAATAAGACGTAGAGATGATAACTTCGATGTTTTGTATAACCAATGACGAAGGACCTACACCTCTGACTCACAACATATTTTGGAGCCAAACCACTTGAACTTAGTTATAAAGGGAAAATGAAAGATATTTTACCTCATTATGGGGACCTAATGTTGCTTATAGAAAGTATTTTTAGATGATTGCTACTATAGAAATCTGGTGGTACTTTTTTCTATTGTGCTTAGCAGTCAAAGTATGATAATGCAATCAAAATAAAAATGAGATGCGCTTATTTTTATCTCCATACTTTGACATGTTATGCTTAGTGATATAATGTTCATGCTAAATCTTTCAGTATGAATTAAATGTCATAATATTTTCTTTACATATTTATATATTATTTTAGAGGGCTTATTCAATGGACCATGTGCTCATTAGAGATGATCCCCTGATCTCAGCAGTTAGATCTTAATCCGACGATCAGTAACTTCAGTAACTTTCGTACTGTCATAAGTAAGGGAACACATTAGAAACTTTTGTATTTCCATCAGTAACACTTTATATCAATAATACCGAACGCGTTAATAACTTTCTTATTGCCATCAGTAACACTTTATATTAGTAATACTAAACGCATTAGTAACTTTCGTATTGCCATCATAACTTTGAATCAACATGTAAGTAAAGGAAGTAATTTAATCAGTAACTTTGGTTCATAGTTACTTGTAACTTTATATAAGTTATTAGAGCTATGATACTACTTACTGAAGCTTCAATATATGTTATTGAAGCTTAGATATATATTACTTACTGAAGCTGCTGGATAAGAAGTGGGCTCATCTCATTTCTAATAGGCATGAGACCCATTGGATAAAATATTTGTTTTATGCATCTATTTATTTACAAATGAACTGAAATAAATATGTGTTGACCCTTTGATGTAATTATGATATAACTCCTTTCACGAGAATATTTGTAAGGCTCCTAATCGACCTAGAGTGCTGCTGTTACATATGTGTATGTAAATATGTATGTATTATATACATGTATATATGTATGTATTATGTATATGAATATAAATATATCAATACATATACATATATGCATGCATGTATGTATATAAATATCGAATCAAATTATTATTGAATGAATTCAAGTTTATTCAGATTCGATTCATTTGAGAATTGAATTCGCAATTTAATTTCAAATTCAGTTCGTTTTATTTCAAATCAAACCTTTTTAATCTTTATCGAACCAATTCTAACTGAATGTGAATGATTCAACTCAATTAGCAACCCTATAATCATTTTCCAAAATCACAATCGGATCCAACACAGACCGGTCATCCTCGAGCCCAGTCTACAGTCGGGTCCGAAGAAGATCCGGATCCGAGAAATTCCCCTGGTGAAAATTTTGAACCTCGTCATTGTCCCCATAGAGAGGAGAGCAGACCACCCTTCCTCGTCTCCTCTCCCTCGATCGCGACACTGCTGCTGTCCTCTTCCTCTCCCCTTCTCTCCTCTTCTCTCCCCTTCTCTCCTCTTCTCTCCCCTTCCATTCCTCTCCGCCTCTCGCTCCCCTCTGAGAAACGCCCCTCTACGACGCCCCACAATCGCCCTGCGCCGATCTACGACACGGCGGGGCCTCGCCGATCGCCGCCACTCCTCCTTAACCCCCGCGCCTCCGTCTCCGCCCCTAGATCCTTCCCCTGTGCCCTAGAGAGAAAAGAACATGCGCAGGTCGTCCACGAGGAAGGCGGCGGCACACGGCTCCGCCCCTGTCGACTCCGCAGATTTCCTCCGCGCAGGTACACGTACGGAACTCTGATTCTGTTGTTTTGATGTTATTCGAGGGTGGCGGGGACCGGGTATTCCAATTAGTAATTTGTTTGAATGTTATGTGCCGTTTGGTTTCTGCTATGGTCCTGACCTGTTTGATTTGTCACGACTTGGTCGATGATGGTTAGCACAATTGTGATTTGTGTTTCCTTATCTGGTGTCTAAAAAAATCCAGATGGATTATCATGTACAACTCTGCGATTGAAATGCTCAAACAAACATGCAATGTTGCTGTTTAACTACCAAATTTGAGATGAATCGCAGTTTTATGGTTGTTGTGTTTATTTCCCTTCTAGTAAATCTTCTTGTTTCCGCATATGTTGGGTTTGATAAATTAAAGCTCTTTTCTTCATTCAAATATGTAATATATGTATTTGATTTTTGGGATATTTACCCAGCAGACCCTGAAATCTTTCGAAATTATCTCTACGACCTTTGAAACATCATAATTCCTCCCACGATCCCGTAATCTTGCTAACCCTTACCCAATAAACCCTGTGGTTAACCCCCATCCATTTACCCGTTAAAACTAACCAGATTCTGTTAAATTCTTTTATCTTATGCCTATTTTATTTGTCGAATTTACCTTAACTGCCACTCCCTCTACCCTCCTCCTTTTCCCCACCACCCAACACCCAACACCTCCTCCCTCCATGGCCCTCCTCCCCGACCTCTGCCTCCTCCTCCTCGTTCCCGACTCCCGGCGGCCGCTCGAAGCACCCTTGCCCCTGCCGCGCGAGCCCCCCTTCCGACGGTCCGCTTGAAGCCCCCAGCACTCGAACTGCCGCTCGAAGTGCCCATGCCCCCTGCTGCTGGAGCCCCCCTCCCGGTGCGCGAGTTGAGCTCCACGGGCCGATCAACTACGCGCCAACATCTCGCCGCTTCTCAGCAGTGCCGGGAAGAGCAGCACCATCGCCGTCCCCCACACGTACGCCACCGTCACCAGCGCCGCCACCGCCCTCGGCACAACCCACCCTTTCTTCCTCAGCACTCCCTTCGCCGCTGCCTCCGCGGCCATGCTCGCCCCCTGCAGCAGGAAGTAGCTAGTCGCCTCCCCAGTTGCCCACCGCAGCGTCAGGTAGTAGACCATGGCCTCGTGCACCAACCCAAAAATTAGAAACGCTGCCATAACTCCAGCGAGCGGGCCGCACCTCCTCCGCATTGGCGTGTACACCGCCTGGTGGAGGAGACGCACCATGAGGTTCCATCTCCGCCCCCAGAAGTCCTGCAGAGAGGAGCTCAGGTACGGCGCCTGGAACTGCGGCTCCAGCTCAACGCCGCCACCGCCGCTGCCGAGGAGGCACGCGGCGATCACGGCAGTGGCAGCCACGACCAGGGGCCTTGGGCAGCGGTTCCATTTCCTTGTTCGGCAACTGGCGATTTCGGTTGTGGATCTTGACGAGGAGGGAGGCGAGGGCGAGGAAGGCGGGGAGGGATAGAGTTGAGTCGGAGAGGGGGCCTCTCTGGAAGAAGAAGAGGCTTTTGGTTGATTCTAGCCGTCCGATCACGGACTGGTTAGATTAACTCATTTTTAACTCAATGAAGTTAACTCAAGATGTGCCAATTTAACGGCAGGGTTCGTGGGGTAAGACGGAGCAAGATTACGGGGTCGTGGGAGGAATTATGATGTTTCAAAGGTCGTAGAGGTAATTTCGAAAGATTTCAGGGTCTGCTGGGTAAATATCCCTTGATTTTTCTAGGCATTTCTGATTATAAATTTGTGAAATTTGATGAATATGCTATATTATTGTGATCAGTTGACAGTGCTTGCCATCCATGTTTATAAAGCATGTTCGGATTATTAATTTATTGGTTAATCAAATTCTTTTGCAGCATCCAGCAAATCAGGCTCTAAAGAAATGGAGCGTATTGGCCACCTATTCTGTGCGTATGTGGACAGGTCTTCAGGCTTGATCGAGTAAGTGACATCGTCTCGCCTTTCTCTCTTACCTTATGGTAATACCAACATGATATATAGGTTCTCTACTACATCTTTTGGCAGGAGTAAAGGATCAGTTGATAATGGGATCTATTTCTAAGTACATATCTTTAGGTCTAGAGCTTTAGGTTAATGAGTTGATGTTTGTATTGCATCCGGTTCTTGAGTTGGCATTTTGACTTAGTATCATAGTTGCAAAATCAGCTGAATAGCCTGACTAGTCAAGTCAGTGGAGTGGCCGACTGATTATTGACTACTCGATCAATAGTCGGTTCGCCGACTAGTCAGGCTGGCAGATTTTTACATGGACAATTTTTTCTTTCTAAAAAGCAAACTTAATGTAAGATGATTAACATTTGATTTGAATTCAATTGTTTCTTTTATTTCATTACGATAGTATGGGAAATATACAAATATATGTAATTATACAATAAGATAATTTATATATTTTACATAATAAAAAAAATTCAAAATCCAGTAATGTCCAACTAAATTTTATTAGTTGTCCGAATGGCGATTAATCCTTAGTAACTGATCTGTGCTACCGAATACTGGCGATTGAGTTTTGCAAGCTTGGTTAGTATATAGGAATACCAGATGTTTAGGTCACATGTTATCAAGATATCATTAATTTATTTTGGTAAAAAGGCGAACTGAGGTTCTTCCCATACACCTTATGGAGGGGCAGGCATGGTTTTAATTAAAAAAGCCACCTCAAGGCGTTTAGGCTTATGCCTTGATGTAGTTTTAAGGGAGTATAGCCTCGGACTGCTTCAGTGAGGCTTATTCATTGATTGTTTGTTGCGGTATTGAGGATGTGAGACAATGAGGATGTAGTGATGCACCACATCGATTATTTAAGGAATATTAAGATGTTATAAAAGAATAAATTACATGCTTATATATTCTATAGGTTATATTTATGAAGCTTAGTAAGAAATAACTTTTTTGAAGGAATATTTGATCGTTACACAAATCTTTAGAAATATTAACATTTTATAATGGGATTTTTATCCTGCAGACCCTATAAACGTTGCCAATTACCTCCACGACCTTTGAAACAACCTAATTCCCCCCTCGACACCGTAAACTTGCCAACTCTTACCCCATGAATCCTCCGGTTAATCTATTTGAAGCCCGTGGGGGTTTTGGGGTAATTTACAGGGTCGATGGGGTAATTATGCTGTGCAAAAGGTCATAGAGGTAATTTAAAATGTTTATAGAGTCTGCCGGGTAAAAATCCCTTTTATAATCTATGGGATCCTTCTTTGGTTTTATGACATCATTACTTTTTTTGCCTATTATGTAAAATATATTACTATATGATTTAGATTTTTCTTTACTTAAGAATGAGATATTTATATAACCTTTTCGTTAATAATTTCATATATCTATGAACTTTATGCGAAATATACTGATAACATCGTTAAACCATTACTTTATGACATAAAACATTTAATCCTCTTAGTTAACTATGAACTTTTAGTTATGCATGCTACCTGAGTCATTATTGATCACTGTTCAGGAAATCAGCCAGTGCAGCCGCATATGCAGACACATGAGTGTGCATATAGTGCAGCGGACCGATTACCTGAAGCGGGGCTTTGTGCACCCTTTGCATATATACTGACTGCATAGTCTGCATATGCAGTCCGCATACTCGGATATAAATGGATATTGGGTTGGGTCCTCTAGAATCGAAATTGAAAATTTCCCAAATCGGGCTCTCTCCAGTAAACCCCTCCCTCTCTCTTGAGAAAACCCTCTCATGGTCTCGCCTCCTCCGACTCTCTCTCTCTCTCTCTCTCTCTCTCTCTCGAAAACCCCCTCTCCTGTGAAACCCTTTTGTCTCCTCCACCTCTCCAACTGCTGTTCACCAGCTCCGCCTCTTCGTCGATTGCAGCTCACCACCTTCGCCTCTCCGCCTGTGTGTTGCTGCTCACTACCTTCGCCTCTCCACGGACTGTTTCTCACTACCTTCGCGGCTCCGCCTCTCCACATACTCTCCATACTCTCCACATACTGCTTTCTTGCCTCTCCGCCTGATCTCTCGCTCGCTTGGTAATCTCTGATCCTCATCCACATTTGATGGTACATGTAAAAATGCAATGCCTCTCTTTAGTCAACTTTCACCATGGATTAGAGTTACAAATATCCATGCTATATTCGACGCGTACATGTGAAAATTGGTTTTCAATAGACTTTTTTAGGGCTAAAAATATCACAGTTGGAATCACATGTTTTAAGATGTTACATGTTCAGGATGAATATATTTTACGTGTGAATCACATCCTGTGAATCGCGTGTGTGTGATTCACATTCTTCTCAGTTTAAGAGCGTTACAGTTTAAGAAATTAAGATGTTACATGTTTAGGAATGAAGGTATTATATGTGTGAATCACATTCTTATCAGATGTTACCATTTAAGATATTACATGTTTTATCTGTGAATCACATGTGTGAATTCTTCTCACAGTTGGAATAAAGGTATTATAGCACCTATTTAAGATGTTACATGTTTAGTGTTTTAAGAGCATCTAAAAATATAACATCTAATCAAAATAGATAGTCGCCTTTTGTTTAGGGTTTTAAGAATATCTCAAAATATTGTATGTTATAGCTTATTTTTTAAGGGCAAAAAATGGATTTTCAAGACAGCTCGAATTATTTTTTTACTTGCTAAATGTATTTTCATGATTGTTGTGAACTATTACGTGTGTTAACTTTTCTATTAATATTTGATAGATCGATATTGTTTTGAGCTCTACATACCTCGTTTATTTAGTAATTTCAATTCAATTATAGTTTATTTTGTATAATTTTTTATTTTTAAAATAAAAGTAGAAAATTGTGCAGAACCACATATATACTCCGCATATGCCCCCACATACCGCTTAGTCACTGTTGGAAAAAAATAATGAACTTGTTTCTTCCTGGAATCCTAAGGCTCTCTTATATAAAGGAGAGACCTATGGCTAAATTACTTAAGATAGACAGAAGGAAAAGAAGAATAAAGAAACAATACAAACATAAATATATCTCTACACTCCCCCTCATGATGGAGCATAGATGTCAATCGTGCTTAGCTTGGATGAACACTTCTGAAATGGTCCTCTAAGAAAATCTTTGGTGAAGATATTTGCAGTTTGATCTCTTGAATTAACATGAGAGGTAGAAATAAAGCCTTTTTGAATCATGTTCTGTGTATAGTGACAATGCAGTCGACTTGAATATGTTTAGTTCTCACATGAAATGCATGGTTGTTTGCAATAAATAGGGCAGCCTGGTTATCACATTGTAACTTCATAGGAAGAGGCACATCTATATATAAGTCCGCTAACACTGCTCGAACCCACATCATTTCTGTGCTCCCTTGTGCTATAGCCCTATATTCGGATTCAACACTTGACCTATCAACCATAGTTTGCTTCTTACTCTTCCAAGAAACTAGAGAACTACCAACAAATACTACGAAACCTGAAGTGGACTTCCTGTCCTTAGGATATCTTGCATAGTCTGCATCTGCACATGCTGAAATAGTAAGAGTTGCTCATTTCCTGAATAGTAATTCTGCACCTGGAGATGATTTTAGGTACCCCAGTATCATATATATATATATATAGATATAGCATCCATGTGTACTTATCGGGGCTCCATGAACTGACTCACCTGACAAACTGTAAAGGAGATATCAGGTCTAGTGATAGTAACATAGAGAGGATTTCCTACTAATTCTCTATATCTTCTCAGGTCTGCCTCATCTGTAACATCATCATATGGTCTCATGCTGGGATCTATATGAGTAGTAGCATGTCGACATCCAATCATGCTTGTCTCAACTAGCATGCCCGTAATATACTTCCTTTGGGTCATCACAAGATCCTGCTGAATCTTGGGAAACTCTAACCCCAAGAAATACCTTAGGATGGCAATATCCTTGGTGACAAACTAATGATCCAGAAATTCCTTTTCCCTTTTTATTCTTTGCACATCATCTCTTATAACAAGTATATCATCAACATAGACTGTGATAACAACTGTTTGAGGGTTCTCCGTACAAATAGTGAATGATCTGTATTTGATCTCTTGAACCCCTGCGTTTCAATTAAATCCGAGAGCTTTTGAAACCATGTCCTTGAACTCTGTTTAAGGCCATATATTACCTTGTGAAGTCTACAAACCTGCTGACACTCCCCCTCAGCAGCAAACCCTGGAGGCTGATACATGTTGACTTCTACCTGGAGATCACCATACAAAAATACATTTTTAACATCAAGCTGAAATAAAGGCCAATCACATACCACTACAACAACAAGAACTCATAGGGTAGAGTAGCGAGCAACCGTGGAAAAAGTGTCCAGATAATCTACCCCTAAATCCTCGTGCAACTAATCTGACCTTGTAACGATCAAGACTTCCATCTGCATGGTGTTTCACTGTAAACACACATTTTGAACTGACTATAGACGCCTCATCGGGAGTGGGGACCAGGCTCTAGGTACCATGTGACTGTAGTGCATCTCTCCTCTTACATGGCTTGATGCTACCGACTGTCCTTCAATGCCTCCTGGTAATTCCGTGGTATGTTCACAACAGATAGAGCAACAACAAACCTCCTGAAATCCCCTGTCAAGTGATCAAAGGAGACCTGAGAAGCAATAGGATATGAAGCACATACACACTTCTGCTTTCGAAGTGCAATAGGTACATCAAGGTCATTGAGAATTCCTTCAATCTCATGCACATCAGCTTCCCGCAAGGGCGCCTGCTCAGACACATCTTCAGACCCATTGTTAGAAACATTGTATTCAGTAAAACCTGAGGCGTGTTGGATGACATGCGATGAACATGAGCAGGAATATACCGATGACTATAGTACTGTGGTAATGGTGGGATTGGGACAACGGGGGGTAGTGGTACTGGAGGAGGTGATGGAGGTGGTGACGATGATGGCGGCGGCAGCGATGGAGGCGGTGAAGGCAATGATGGACTCATAGGTAGAGGAGGCATGTGGACCTCATTATCTGAATCTGAGGAAGTCAACCTATCTCATGTAGGAGAAAAATACATCATTGACTCAAAGAATGTGACATCTGCGCTAACATAGTACTTCATGAATCATAACATCTATACCCCTTTTGAGTCCTGGAATGCCCAATAAAGACACATTTGACAGCTCTAGGAGAGAGCTTGTCAACACCTTGAGACAACTTATGGGACAAAGACAACAGAACCAAAGAAACGAGGAGTGAGTGAGAACAACTCCTTCTCTGGAAATGCCGATGAGAAGGGAATTTTCTTACGTAGAACAGACAAGGACATGCGATTCACAAGATAGCAAGCAGTAAGAATCGCATCACCCTGGAACGAATGAGGGACACGGCTATGAATAAGAAGTGTGCGGGTAACATCAAGTAAATGGCGATCCTTTCTTTCTGCACCACCATTCTGCTAAGAAGTGTAGGCACATGATGTTTGATGAATAATACCACGAGATGAAAAGAATTGTGAGAGTGTACAAGTATAGAATTCCAATGCATTGTCGGTTCTCACAATTTTGACAGAAGACGAAAAAACATTCGACACTTCATTGATAAATGTTGTAATTAAATTTCCAATCTCGGATTTATTCTTCAAAAAAAAAGACCCATGATAGATGAGAAGAATCATCAACAACAACTGAATAAAACCTGTGTCCCTGGTGATCAGGAACACAATTTGGACCTCAAATGTCAACATGAAATAACTCAAAAGGGTAACGATTGCTTTGACTCTAACGACTGTGAAAAGTAGGCCGATGGTGCTTTCCCAACTGACACGCCTCGCATTCGAAGGAGGAGCAAGGTGAGATCTGAGGGGGAACTTGACGCGGCTTCTGTAGGGGAAGGTGACCAAAGCACATGTGCCACATGAAAGGAGAGACATGTCTTGTGGAATGGGAGGACATGCCAGCATATGGAGTTCGGACCGGTCGATAAAGGTCGCCTCGCTCATGGCCATAGCCAGTCATCCTGCTGTAATAATATTTTGAAATACAAGAGACGATGGGTCAAAAATAGCTCAACAATGCAAATCCTTTGTAATATGATAAATAGATAATAAATTCATAGAAAAGTCAAGTGCATGCAACACATTCTGCAGATGCATCGAAGGTGTCAAACTAATCTCCCCATGTCCTGTGATCGAGGAGTGAGTCCCATCAGCTATGACAACAGTTCTCTCCGGAGAAACCTGTCTGTAAGCTGTAAGCTGATCTCTGTCTCCACACAAGTGATGTGTCGCCCCAGAGTCCATAATCCATTCTGTATTATCAGATCCGTGACAAGAGATAAAAGTATAAATGCAACCTAAGGTACTGGCAGAGGTACTAGCACCATTAGAAGCAACAATATCTGAATAGCTCCTTGGAACAGGGGAGGAAGCACTGGGACTAGAAGGGGGCATAATGTCTTACAATCGGGCAACTAAGTCATCAAATCTTTTTCGAAGGAGCTCTATGAGAGTCAACATTACACGAGCTGATGCTGGGAAACCACGCTTGGAGTAGCATCTATGCTGTGACCAGGGCGATGACAGTAAGTACATGGCTGACGAATATGACCTCCTCTACCATAAGGTCCACAACCACAAAATTGAGAAGAACCCCCTCTACCGCGGGAAGTTACCATCGTAGAAGATGTTTGAGAAGAGGCAGGGGATGAGATAGTAATCCCGCTAAGTCTGCAGAAAGCTTCCTCCATGGGAGGAATCGTATTATCCGCCAATATCTGTGAACGAGCAGTCTCGTACTGTGGGTCAAGTGCCGCTAAGAATACATCAACCATCATGGCATTCATGTATGTCTTCTGTTGCTCAGGGGTGGATGTAAGAGGCACAAAGCTGTGCATCTTCTCAAACATTCCACGTAGGGACGTGTATAGAGAATAAAGGGACCGCCCGTTCTGCCTGACAATAAAGATATCGTGTTGGAGCTGCATAATCTCTGTTTCATTCCTCAGCTGTGAGAAAGTGGCTGCGAGAATATCCCACATCACCTTGGTGGTGAGCTGATGTAACACGTCATTGGTGATCTTTTTTTTGAAGTCTAACATTTCGGGGGAGGCACGGCGCGGTGCTCGCCCCAAACTTTTTATTATTAAAGCGAAGGAACAGAAGAGTGAGAGCTACAACGGGACCGAAGAAAGGTAGAAAAGAGAGCAGGGATCGAGTAGATCCCACGAAAACCCAAAAACAAACTTGCTTGCTACATCAACGACCAGTCATGGGAAAGCATAGCTGCATGCGCGAGAACATTCTTCTTGTATAATCTTTGTCCCCTAAAATCCTCGCATTACGCCCCAGCCAAATCGCCCAAACGCACGCGAGAAGACCAATGATTTCCCCTCGCGCCCTCTCTCTATTTGTCCTCAGAGAGTCCCAGAAGGCCACCGAAGTCGAAGTGTTGACCCAAGGAATGCGAGCCTCCACCCAGACGGCAGTAGTTGCTGGGCACAGGAAGAAAAGGTGTTCTAAAGTCTCCACACCGGCGCCGCAAAGAAGACATTCCGACGAAGCGAGCCCAGCGAAAAACCTGGCGCACCGATCACGCGTTAAGATCCTGCCGCGACGGAACAGCCAAGGAAAAACCCGACCCTCTTCGGATGCTTGAAACGCCACAAAAAGCTCAGATCCCTGCACATGACATCCTGCTGCGACGAAGAGTCATTGGTGATCTTTGTTGTCAACATACCAAATAACCAAACCTGTGCATAAGCATCATCTTCCTCCCACGAGGTGTTGACTCCAATTTTCTCCATTGGCTCTTCTTCGGTAAGAATATGTTTCTTACCCATGGACTTCATAAGGCCCATGAACTGCATGACCCAAAGTTCGTAGTTCGCCCCATCCATCTTGACAATTGATGTTGGACCTTTGAAAGCGCATGTGGCGGGGATATCGACTTTGTTCTCTGACATATCGGATGAAGAAAATTAGGGTTTTGTGGACCAATAGAAATACGTTTACACAGAGATTCGGGGATTTGATTGCATGTGTAGACTTAGATGCAACCAAATCCATCAACACGACGCAGACCGAGACGCGGGAGGAGACAGAAGTCACGAAAGCCGCAAAGGGATCCGTCCGCGGTGGTAGTAGCGCATGCGGGAGGGAGATTCCCTCAGTGTTGGCACGCAATGGTGAGAGGTTCGAGTGACGGGTGACATCACTGGAAAGAGAGTAGCGGCAACGACGCTGTTGGAGAGAGGTCCGAGCTGAGCGGCGCGGCGTCGCCGAGAGAGAGAGAAAGATAGAGAGTCGAGCGGCACGACGACGTAGCCGAAGAGGGAGGGAAGACTGGCTGCGCGTGAGAGGAGAGAGAGAGGTTGGCAGGTTAGAGTTTCTCAGGTACGAGAACTCCGATCTAGGACAACCACTCTCATACCATGTTGGGAAAAATAATGAAGTTGTTTATTCTAGAAACCATAAGGCTCTCTTATATATAGGAGAGACCTATACGTAAATTACTTAAGATAGACAGAAAGAAAATAAGAATAATAAAGAAACCGTACAAAAACATAAATATATCTCTACAATCACTGTTAAACAATGATTATAATCTTCAAAATGGACAATTATGTGGTGAATTACTAAACTTTTAATCCAAAGCCTCTTATGATTTAGGAATGATTAGAGCAACATAAATAATTTGAACCCCTTAATGAATTGAAGTCATGATCGTGTTTTGTTGCCTTATGCTTGCCTCACCTAACTTATAAGAAACCACCTCGATCCGCCTTTCGTTTTTTAAAATATTGGCAGGTACAACTTACTCTAGAGGCATCGCCCTTGGTGCAGAGGGGAATCAACTAATATAGAACTCCTTTTTTCTAGTTCGTGCTTCCTTTCTCAGAAAGAGGTGAGTATGACCAAGTAGGTCGTCCCCTAACGCACCTTCCTTTGGAAAGATAGGGGATCCGTCAGGTTGACGAGTTTGCAAGATGCGAGTTGATTGAGCGAGTTAGGCAGGATCGACAACAACAAATATAAACTAAAGTCAGAAGTGAGAGATAGTAAGCAAGTCAAGGCAATCCCTTCACGGCAAACTGAAACTGAAACTTTGTTGGACTGGGAACCCACTCCTTTCATTTCCTTCTTTCCTTTCAACATTTCCTCTTTTGCATTCATCTAAGTTGTGTCCTAAGTCATACAAAAATGATTAAAAGTAATATTGATGTTTTACAACGTAAATTCATTAATATATGTCAGTACTCAAAAGGGATTTATTGATTATTTTGCATTAAAAATCCAAGAAACGATAATTCACTATATTTTTATGTTGAAGATAGAAGATGGAAATACGGAGTATTCCTTAAGATGTAATGAGAAATGAGTTGGATGTTAGGTACTACACGGAAATGGTGATTAAGAAAACCAGGAGAGCTAACTGAAGCCAATATATCAAAACAGACACACATGAATTACTTGTTTTTTTAAGAAATGAATGTAATACAAGGGTAGTTGCGAGATTCAAAAGTTAATTTATTTGTAATAGTCATAATTATTCATAATTTAAACTAAAATTGCGCAATCCTTTGAAATTCTAATGAAACAAAAATGTGATTTATTATTATTACTCACCATGTGAGAGATTTCTTCTATCGGTTAGAACCTACTAAAACTTTTGGGATAACATTGCAATATTTTTTTCCTTATAAATGAGCCATACTAACCAATTGAGATATCTTTTCAGAGGAAAACTATTGTAAAGGAGAAGATCCTACAAGTAAAGGGTTGCCATCATTTCTTCGAGGACCACATCATATTTGAGGACTAAATCATATCAAGCAATAGTTAGTATAGATAGTTTACCTAGTCTCAATTTCTTAAAGTATAACCTTTTTGGTAAATGTCACGATTCCCTTTTTAAATGAGTGTTTTTCTTCAAATTCAACTCAAGCACTACCTTAGTTCCGCTTTGTTAGAAAATAAAGGATGCGGAAGCGAATTGATGAACATAGCAAGATTTACATAAATATAGATTTGGAATACAGAGATTTTACGTGGAACCTTACTCCCTAAGGAGCATGATGAAACCGCGGGAGAATGCCTCAAAGGGCTGATTTGTTCATTGAACTTTCTCATCTGATACAGGAGGTCTGGGGCTTCTTATATAGCCTCTACAGACCCTCTAAGCCCCACCACTGGTGGATGTGGAACTAAACTCAGTGGTGTGGTAAATGGACCCTAGAGAGATCCGTTTACCCATCTACACATAAGTGACACACAACACGCATACAACAACACTCCCCTCAAGCTGGAGCATGCAATGCTCAGCTTGGACAAACAAATAGAAATCTCAAACTCACAATACAAGACACTACATACAATATCAACTCAACGCATACACAACTGTCGGCTGCTGTCGAGGACGTTGCTTCTCATGCCTTGTAGGTGAGGAGGAACAAACGAGCTGGAGCGCGAGTCGAACTGAATCTCCTCGTCGGAGAGCATGTGCTCTATACTGTGCCTGTTAGAGTCACTGCAACTAAAAATGAGTCTCCACTTGGAGAACTCTGACCCGCCACATCATGTGGACAACTACTCCATCTCTGAAAGGGCCGGCCTGAAAAAGCCATGGAGACATCCTCGTCGGAGTCCACGATTGCTGGAAAATAGAATATGAAAAAGTCTCCTCGTCGGAGAATTAGGTCGCTCCCATACTGGCTCATAGAAAGAGATCTCTACTATGGAGTCCCTATGAAACCGCATGAAAACTCTAGCTCACATGGCATAGGGAATGAGATCTCTACTCTAGAGTCCTTATGGATCACATGAGAACTCTGAGACCAAAAATAAAAGTGGGGGCCGTACAAAAGTGGTCGCACACATGTGCGTCTGAAAAGGAGTCTCTCTCTGGAGAACAAGAAGAAATTGAGTCTCTCAAATATGTAGTTGCTCAAACTTGGACTCTGAACCAATCTGCAGAGTTTGAAACTAAACTGTAGAATCTAAAAATTTGGCTGGTCTGGAATCTGGAAAATCTGAAAATCTGAATCCGACCTGTGACTCTACACAATACTCTCCCTTTCTCCCATACTTGTCGGAACATAATGACATCGACAAAGTTGAGAGAAGACAAGAAAATGTGGGGAAAATAAAATAAACCACATAAGTTGATAATCATTTTTTCGGCTTTCTCAAAATTTTTCCTTTTCAAATAATCGTTTTCTCGGCTATTCCGATTTTTTTATAACCGTCTCTTTTTTAAAGCCGTTCATAATATTTTTTTCTTTCTGCTTTTCTTTCTTTTTTCTTTTTTTCTTGCGTACGACTTTTCTTTTGTACGTGCCTTTTTTTCAAAACAAACATTAAAAATGTGGACCCAAAATACCAAGCAGATCCTTCCCTCTCACTCTCTCTGTCTCTTTCTTTTTTGGCCCACCTGGGCCCTTACAACGATTTTTTTTTTATAAAAATGCAGCCCACTTGGGCTCTTTATTTAGGGTTCCCACTTGGGAACCCTTCTCTTCCAAAACCCACCGCCCCCCGATGGGGCTCTGCTCCTTGATAGCCGCCACCTATATCGGAGGAGGCCGCAGGAACCGCCACCTCTAGGGTTCCCTTCTTGGGAACCCATTCTCGACATGATGCAGCCTGGAGGTGGTGGCGATATCGCTGCCTGGAGAGTTGGGACTCGCCGTTGACGTGAAGGCCGCTACTGGAGAATAGGAGGATGGAGGCGTGCAAAGATGGGAGCGCCACCAACTAGAGGAGAATTGTGGCTGGAGAGGTGGAGATCAACGACACGATGGGGCTCCACTGCTTGAAGCTGCGTCGCGATGGCGCGCGAGGAGATGAGAGCGCCGCCTGCGTGTCGCCTACGTGCTTGGAGGAGATGAGCAGCGCGGAGAGGATCGCATGGAGTCGCCTAAGCACCACATGAGGAGGAAGTGGTGATTCCTGGATGGTGGCGCCTGGAGGTGGCTGGTGAGGATTCAGTGGAGCGTCCCAAGGACTCCAGAGAGGCTGAAATCGGCTCCCTTTTTTTCTCATTTTTTTACTGGTGACCTCCTGGGCAATGTGGGGCAGAGCTGCTGCCTGAAATCACGCATAGGAAGGGGCTCTGCTCGCCGCATGTAGGGGAGGAGCTGTTGGAGGAGCCATCGTCTGGTGGCACCGCTTGGAGCTCGAGAAGGGTGACTGGATCTGGAGCAGGGCCTGGACTGTAGATCTAGGGTTTTAAAAAAGCCTAGAGATCTTGAACCAAAACTTGAAGCAAAATAAATGTGACAAAATCTCCAGAATCTTCGTGACGATAACACATACATCTTCAAGAACTTGCAAAATTAGGGTTTTAAGAGAAACCCTATAACTTGATCTTGAACAAATCTTGAACACAGATAATAATCTTCAATCAAGAATCATACATGCTCTAATAATTGAATCTCGAATAGAACATGAAAATAAATCTTCAAGATCAACCAAGAACGACCCGATCTGATATCATGTTAGAAAATAAAGGATGCGGAAGCGAATTGATAAACCGAGTTAGAACTACAGAAATATAGACTTGGAACACAGAGATTTTACGTGGAACCCTACTCCCTAAGGAGCGGGATGAAACCACGGGAGAATGCCTCAAAGGGCTGATTTGTTCATTGAACTTTCTCATATGATACATGAGGTTTGGGGCTTCTTATATAGCCTCCACAAACCCTTCAAGTCCCACTACTAATAGATGTGGGACTAAACTCAGTGGTGTGGTAAATGGATCCTGGAGAGATCCATTTACCCATCTACCACATAAATGACACACCACATATACTCCAACACGCCTCACTGCTCAGCTGTCT
Source organism: Ottelia alismoides (assembly GCA_037367405.1). Taxonomy (NCBI): domain Eukaryota; kingdom Viridiplantae; phylum Streptophyta; class Magnoliopsida; order Alismatales; family Hydrocharitaceae; genus Ottelia; species Ottelia alismoides. The sequence continues at coordinate 39,059 of JAZKJV010005106.1, read as the reverse complement.
CGAAATTGTCTTAAGTAACCAAGGCTTACATCTCACTAAACAAACTAAAGCCTTAGGCCTAAGACGGTTTGTGTTAAAAGCTCCTTGAGGCTTATTAAGTCTGGTTTTTGAAAATCATGGGTGGAGGTTAGTGGAGCTAGATGGCTAACATCGTTGAGATTCTTATATCTCTTGGTCTTTATTTATATTTGTTTATCTTTCAGTTTATCTTATGCAGTTTTACCATAGAGCTTTTATCCTATATAAGAGAGCTCTAAGGTTTCGTGAAATACAACCCAAATTTTCCCTTTCACATGGTATCATAGCGACGGTCCTATATCGGAACCTGTGCCCTAGAGACCTACCACCCACCAAAACCCTACCGTGTGCCTGCACCGCCCCTTGCGCCTGCGCCACCCATGCACAGTCGGCGCCGTCTCGCCCAGCACGCGCCTCACGCAGCACGCGTACTGCTGCGCGCTTCCAGCGCCGTTCGCCTGCGTGTTCCCACGCACATCCAGCACCTCGTGCGCGTCTCGCACACATCCAACGTGCTCCCGTTCGTACTGCACCACGCGCGGCTTGCTCGTGTGCCACCACTTGTGTGGACCGTGTGGTCCCTGCTCTTGCGCCGCCAGTAGAGATTCGACACTGTGATCTTGGGTACTTAGGGTGTGACGTGAATATCTAAAACACCCTAGTTACCCAAAGGAATCTCCAGAAGAATGGAAGAGGTTGTGGTATGAGTCTACACCCACAACCATCTTCCTGTATGTCGGTGTAGACACAGGTCTTTTTTGTTGCTGTCCCAGTCTTGGAGATAGTTGTCATCATGTCCGACAACAAAGCAGAAGTCCCATCCCTGGGTGCTTTCACAGGTCCAACACTCATCGTCAAAATGGATGGAACCAATTATGAACTGTGGGCCATGCAGTTCATGAGTTTAATGCAGTGCAATGGAAAGAAGCACATCCTCACGACAGAGGAGCCACGTGACAAGGTTGGGACAAATGCCTCATGGGAGGCAGATGATGCATATGCACGCGTGTGGCTATCTGGGACTGTGTCCACTGAGATAGCTAATGATATTTTGAGTCAGCCTACTGCAAAGGCTATGTGGGATATTCTCGCCGCTACATACTCTCCAGTGAAGAATAGGTCGAAGATACTGCAACTCCAGCATGATATCTTCACATCACAACAGAATGGTCGCCCCCTTCATACCCTCTATACTTCTTTGAGGGGTATGTTTGAGAAGCTACATGGATACATTCCCTTGACTGCTACACCAGAGCAACTCAAGGCATACAGAGACTCTGTAATGACTGGGATCTTTCTAGTAGCCCTTGACCCTGAGTATAATGCAGCTCGTGCCCAGATTCTTACTGATGCTACTATACCTTCGATGGAGGAGGCATATCACAGATTGAGTAGACTGTTTATATCCTCTGGTAGTACTTTACAGTCTCAGACATCTTCAGCTATGACTATATCACGTGGTAGAGGAAGCCCTACACCATATCGTGGTAGGGGAGGCCCTAATCGGGGTAGACGAGGGGGTGGTCGACTCCGTCAGCCATGCACTTGCTGTCATAGGCCATGCCACTCTGAGGAAACCTGCTATTCTAAGCATGGGTTTCCTGCTTCAGCTCGAGTTGCAGAGCAGACACAACAGGCTGGGAGTCCATCACCTGCATCTGACCAGAGATTTGACGAGCTTGTGGCGCAGCTCAGGGAGATTATGCCTGCTACTTCTGGATCTACCAGCTCTCCTTCCGGATCCTCAGAGGTAGGTGCCTCAGCATCAACATTTATGTCAGGTATATAATGTCTTTACTAGTTGTTACATGTTAGACTTGTTAGAATGGATCATGGATTCCATAGCATCCCATCATCTCCAGTGTTGTAAAAGTCGCCCGACTGGCCCGACTAGTAGGTCCGACTAGTCTAGTCAGTGGGGTGACCGACTGAGTACTGACTAATTCCGACTAGTTACAGTAGTCGACCGATTTTTGCTTGGAGATACTATATTTTTCAATGTTTTTCTTTTTTTTAAAAGCAAACTTATTATAATATGCTTAATATTTCATTTAAATTCAATTACTTCTTTTATTTCATTATGATAATATTAAAATGTATAAAATCTATGTAAATATATGTATAAAAATGATCTATATATTTAAAATAATTAAAAAATCATATCTGATTAAAGTCCGACTAAATCCGAGTAATCGTCCGACTGCCGATTAATCCTTAGTCAGTGACCCAACCGACCGAGTACCGACTACCGACTTTTGCAACGTTGATCATCTCTGTGGTGACAGAGGACACATTAGTGTTTTTCGTCCGACTCAGCCTGTACGGTCTGTGGTGATAGCAGATGGGACACATTCTCATTACTGGTTAGGGGGAGATGCAATTGATTCCCGGATTGAGGCTTCAGAATGTTCTTCATGCTCCTGAATTTTCTATGAATTTACTATCAGTTAGTCAAATCACAGAGATTTACATTGTCATGCCATATTTGATTCATCTGCTCTTGTGTTTCAGGATATACTCACGGGCATGGTGATTGGAGCTGGCCGTGAGCAAGGGGGTCTCTACAGACTAGTGCAATCTCCATATGCTGGTGCCTCTTCTCTTTACACTGGATCTGTTTCTCCATATATGTGACATCTTTGATTTGGTCATCTTCCTCTACAAAAGCCGAGTCATGTTCTTCCACAGATTTCTCCTCGCTCTACTTTCCAGTGTGAGGCCTGCCAGCTTGGGAAGCATCATCGGTCCACTTTCTAGAGTCGTCAGGGTCGAAGTAATCATAATCTGTTTGAGTTAATCCATTTTGATATTTGGGGTCCCAGTCGTGTCCCAGATCATCAGGGAGTCAGGGACACAGGTTTTATCTTGTTGCAGTTAATGAGTTTTCGAGATTGTCTTGGGTCTTTCTTCTTAAGAACAAGTCTAATGCTTGTCTTATTATTCAGTCTTTTATTAATGAAATAAGGAACATTTTTTCAGCAAAAGTCAAGTTTATACGTTCATATAATGCACTGGAATTTTGTACTACTCAACTTTCTCAATTCCTTAGGTCTCATGGTATTGTGCATCAGACATCTTGTGTATATACTTCCCAACAGAATGGGGTGGCTGAACGAAAACATCGCCATCTTTTGGACGTTAACAGAACCCTTTTGATACAGAGTCGTGCTCCTCATTCATACCGGGGAGATGCGGTTCTAACTGCTTGTTATCTTGTTAATCGTATGCCCTCTTCGGTGCTGGGGGAGAAGATCCCGTTCTTGATTACGTTTCCCGAGATGGATCTTTTCTCGCTTACGCCTCGTGTTTTCGGTTCAGCAGTGCTTGTTCATCAAATGTCTCCTGGTCTTGACAAGCTCTCTCCCAGGGCTGTCAAATGTGTGTTTGTTGGGTATTTTAAGACCCAAAAGGGATATCGTTGCTTTGACCCTGTTCGACGAAGGTACTACGTCAGTGCTGATGTCTCCTTTTTTGAGTCCATTATGTATTTTTTTCCCACAGGTGACAGGCTTACTCCTTCAGAGGATAGAGAAGAGGTCTATATGCCTCTTCCTCCGATCCCCATTACATCGTCATCACCTACGCCACCTCCTCCACCACCACCTCCTCCACCGCCACCTCCACTACCACCTCCACCCCCACCTCCACCGTCTCCTACTTTCTTTCCGCAGGTTTACCAGTGATGGCCCCGTACTCATATGCCTCGTCCATCATCCAGCACGCTCGAGGTATGTCCTGAACATTTGAATTATCTAATGGCACTGGTAATTTGCATGTACAGATTTAGCTACAGGATGTCGTGGATACTATATCTTCTACCGGTAATGAGGATCTGGACGTACCTATTGCTCTACAGAGGCAGAAGCGGGCTTGCACTATGCATCCTCTTGCTTCGCATGTTTCCTTGGATCGTCTGTCTAAGGATTTTCGGCGGTTTGTTGTGGACTGTCTTATGTGGAAATACCACAGACCTATCAGGAGGCGTTGCAGAGTAGCCATTGGCGTCTCGCTATGGAGGAGGAGATGGCAGCTTTACAATCTCGTGGCACATAGAGCATTATACAGGCTCCACCAGGTGCGTCTGTGGTCGACAGCAAATGGGTGTTTACTGTGAATTACCATGCGGATGGCACTGTGGATAGATTTAAGGCCATGTTGGTTGCTCAAGGATTCACCCAAACCTATGGGGTGGATTACCAAGACACTTTTCTCCTGTTGCGTGACACTCTACGCTACGGATTCTTGTTGCTGTTGCTGTGGTACGTGATTGATCGCTTTTCCAATTAGATGTAAAGAATGCGTTCTTGTATGGTGACCTGCAGGAGAAGGTTTACATGCAACAACCACCAGGATTTGCTGCTGAGGGGGAGTCTCGTATGGTGCGCCGCCTTCACAAGGCCATACATGGTCTTAAAGCAGAGTCCGAGGGCTTGGTTTCAGAAGCTCTCAGAGTTGATTGAACAGAAGGGATTTGTCCGATCTACTGCAGATCATTCTCTTTTTGTTAAGAGAACTCAGAGAGGTACAATTGTTGTTCTGGTTTATGTTGATGACATCATTGTTATTGGTAGTGATGAACATGGCATTCAGGAAACTAAGGATTTCCTTGGACAACAGTTTGTGACCAAGGACCTTGGTACACTACGTTACTTCCTTGGCTTGGAGTTTTCAAGGAATCAATAGGGTATGGTTATGATGCAAAGGAAGTATGTCAGTGACCTTCTATTTGAGACAAGCATGACAGGATGCATACCTGCTACTACACCAATGGATCCTAATGCTAGGCTCTATGATGATGACTCTTAAGAAGTGGATAAGAGACGATACAGAAAGCTGGTAGGAAAGTTGTTATATGTTATTATTAGCAGGCCTGATATATCATTTGCTGTGAGCAGAGGCATCCAGTTTATTAAGCAGCCCAGACAGGCTCACATGGATGTAGTGTGTATGATTTTGAGATACCTGAAATCTTCTCCAGGTGCAGATCTTCTTTTCAGAGGAAATTCATCTCTCACAGTTACTGGATGTGCATATGCGGATTATGTTGGATGTCCCAAGCATAGGAAGTCCACCTCAGGCTTCACTGTGTTTGTTGGTAGCTCACTGGTCTCACGACGAAGTAAGAAACAAGCAGTTGTTGCTTGATCCAGTGTTGAATCAGAATATAGGGCTATAGCCCAAGGGAGTACAGAGATAATGCGGGTTAAATCCGTTCTGACTGACCTAACTATAGAGGTGCCTCTTCCTATGCACCTCAAATGTGATAATCAAGCAGCATTGTTCATTGCCAACAACCCATCCTTTCATGAGCGAACAAAACACACAACCCATCCTTTCATGAGCGAACAAAACACATTGAGGTAGATTGTCACTACACTCGTGACTTGATCCAGAAGGGGATGATCTCCGCCACTCACGTTGCTTCATGTGATCAGATTGCAGACATGTTTACCAAAGCTCTAGCGAGGGGTCCTTTTCACCGTTGTTGTTCCATGCTGAGCATGATAGATATATATGCTCCAGCTTGAGGGGGAGTGTTGAGATTCTTATATCTCTTGGTCTTTATTTATATTTGTTTATCTTTTAGTTTATCTTATGTAATTTTACCATAGAGCTTTTCTCCTATATAAGAGAGCTCTAGGGCTTCGTGAAATACAACTCAATTTTTTCCCTTTTACAAACACCATATGCTCATATACCTTGTTGGATGATGGGTCAACAGTACGCCACATAATGCGGAGACATTTGCATGATTGATGGATTTTCCGGTTGATTTTTAAACATTTCTACCGACGGTTGGTCACATTATAAATGTTTTTGCAATTTATGGGCCCTCTTCTTATGCTACCTATTCTCTGATGTTTGCTATAGGGATATTTTCACTTACTGCTTTGTGGATTGAAGCTGCTTGATGGTGTAGGAAATTGTCATTAAGTCTAGATTGTCTCTCCATGCTATAGGGCTCTCGAGTTAGGCAAGATCTTCAATAGTTGCCTTGCACACATCCACAGCTGTGAGGTTCAATTATGCTAGGCACTTGATCTCCTTGCCTATCGTCTTATCGTCCCTCGCCTCATTGCCCAATACCCTTATTGCATTTAACCATTATAAATTATGTCTATGTTAGTAACATAGCTTGTACATAATGAGATATAAATACTATACTAAATATAATTTAGCATATGCAAGTATAACTTATATATATATGTATGATGCAGATGTATACATTCTTATCTGATTTATAACTAACGCACTAATGTATATTATGAGTTCGATGATGCTCTTTCATTATATAGTTTTTTAATATACTAACATGCATGTTTTACCTATTATTTTTTACTTATAACTTTAACTTTATATGAATATTAATGCTTAGTTATCTAAACCATCATTTTTGTTATTTTGCTGTCTGAAAATAAAAAATTATGAGAAAAGAATCAAATTAACCTACATATTTATTTTCTTAATAAATGATATTTATTAAGGAAATAAAATTGATTTTTTTTAAATTCTAATAAATGATATTTAATATTTTTGTTTAGGCTTACTATATTATATCAACTAGGGTAGGGTAGATATTTAATTTATTATCATTAAACATTTTGATTGTCAATTCTTTTGTTGCTTATTACCTTGGGAGGCTTACAAATCTGATATTTTGTATTGAATATCACTTTAATAGCATCGACAAACTCAACCTCCACGAACCTTGCCCCGTAATTGAACTTCCACACACCTTGCCGCCTCTCTGCTTGAGACTTGCCCAACAATCTCTAGCCCCTTCACCTCCCAAACTATCTTCGTTGCTGCACCTCTTCCATCGGAAAACTAGCAGTGGTCTCTCCTCACCTACCTCTCCTAACCTCCCATTATTCTCCCCTTCTTGCACCCGATTCATGACCCCTTGGCCCTTCCTAAAGTCAATCCAATGCATGGCCTCAAATTTCAGCGAAATTCGGTCGAATTTCTGTCGAATATCGACATCCAGTCGAAATCGAAATTCGACCGAAATCACCGAAATGACCGAAATATGGGGGTCCTAGTACAAAAAATGACCGAAATGACCGAAATTTCGGTCGAAATTCCACTGAAATTCTGTTTTGACCGATACCGAAATGGTGACCGAAACCGACATTTAGGGCCTTGATCCAATGTCCATTCAGCTCATTGCTATCAAAACCCAAAAGGGCTTGCTCCCAAAAGAAACAGTTGCACCTTTAGGGCAAGGACCTTAACAACTTCTTTCGCACAACATCCCAAAACCAGACCAACCCGCTCAACTTGATTCCTGTTCGAGTTTGCCAACTGCGCAACTGTTGATGGAGAAAAATCACTTGGCATAGTCCAACTCCCAAGCATAGAAATACATATTGTGATATATCGACGATATTTCGGTATCAACAGGTGACCGATATATCATCAATATGGTCGATATTTGTCCTTCCAAGGCTATTTATTCACAAACTCGGTTCGATATCGGCGATTTGGCATCGATATACCGTATCGACATGGTACCGATATTGATACCGATACTGACATGGCCTTCACTACTACCAAGAGTGACACCGTTTGCCACTAATTCACTCCATGAGGGCCCTCTCAATGCCAAAATGAAGCCGACCTCCAGCAACCCACCACATGTTTGTACAACTTTTGAAAGAGGTGATATCTGACACTTCAGGTCCTTCAGCACTAATTTTGCATCCCTAGGTTGGTGACCTCTCATATCGTCCTCTGTCATGGCCTTAAATTTCAATAAAATTCCACTGAATTTCTATGGAATTTCCACTTCTATTCGTCATCGAAATCGAAACACTACTTTATTTCTTTATCTAGGATTTCAACGAAATGTCAACAAAATCTCATCAAAATTATATGTTGCTTCGACGAACCAATGAAAATAAGACAATATACCCTTCACTTTCATCGAGTTTGCATATATTAATGAATTCTCACTTATTTATTCGCCGACATGTTGAGCTGTTAGAGTACTTTACATTGTTTGAAGAAGTTTCTTTAGCTGTTTCTAAATTTTAGATCTTAATCCAAATCGAATCCATTAGACATAAGATTTAAGAGTTAAGTTCAAGTTTTAACTGAAGAGCTTTATTTTTTTGTTCTTTTTTTATTATGAGGTTGGCCTGTGAACCATAGACATGTGCAGAGAATGGTTGTAGCAGAAATGAAAATGCTAGGGTGGGTGTGTGGACACACACGTAAAGATCGGATTCGGAATGATGCAATCAGAAAGAAAGTTGGTGTAGCTCCGATCGAGGATAAGATGCGAGAAAATCGCTTAAGATGGTTTGGTCATTTGCAAAGAAGATCAACGGATGCACCAGTTAGGAGATGCGAGTGTTGGGATGTTGAGCCGACTAAGAGAGGGCGAGGACGGCCCAAGAAGTGTTGGAAAGAGACTATACGAAGGGATCTTAGTTTTTTGGATATAAGCCCGAGATTGACCCAAGATAGATCTGAATGGATGCGAAGAATCCATGTAGCCGACCCTACTCAATTGTGGGAAAAGGCTTTGTTGTTGTTGTGTTCTTTATTCTAATATATATATATGTTTTGATTAGTAGTTATTATATGTTACATCATTCTTATTGAAGAGGTGATTATCATGGCTTTTGCTTCTAGTTTAGCATAAAGTTCTAACTCTAGGCAACATGTTGCTTTACACATCAACATGTGTGATGATTATGACGATAATACCACTTCAAAACTCATATTTGCACTTCTATTTTACAAATAAGTATGCATTTCTATTTTATTATTAAGAATATTAAAAACCTTATTTTTTTCGGAAAAAGTCGAGTTTAGAGTAATTTCCATGATTTACGGCGATTTCAAAGAAATTCCATTGAAATTATCCAAAATCTATCTTTTTGAACTTTTGGCAAAATGAAACCAAAATTCGAAATTTAAGGTCTTGCCCTTTGTTGCTGCTGCCACCATGGTCGTTGTCGGAACTCAACACATCCCACCCGATATTTCACTCGTGGTGGAACCTCCCAAATAGTGCCCTTTGGCACGACCTCAAGGTTGAAAAGCTCTTGGTTGGTCCTCACACAACACAACCATCACACCTACCAGATTAGAGAGCACCTTTCTCACTGTCGATAAGCTCCGACAACGAAGACCCGTCAATGCAGCAAGATAGAGGTGAACTCGCATGCTTGCCTCATCACGAAAAAGGGCCACCTCCAAGAAATGTCAGTCGTCCATCCCTCTATCGGGCTCTCAAGAAATCAATGGAGCTCCACAATGGACAGACCCTTCACCACAACATTGTCGGGCCAATCCTCACTACATCACTGAAGAAACCTGGGCACAAGTTCATCAAAACCTCTTCCATCACTAATTCAAACCTCACCAATCAACATTCCATCAACAAATGCCTCCTCCATATCCATTTTCTTCCTCCAAACTGCTTTCATCATGTACTTTACTTGGTGGTGATCGTCTTTTCCACAATTGAAATAGACCAATTCCCTCTTGCATTCCTTCGCGAAGTGCGCATCACCACCACATCGAAAGCATCACTGTGGTTGTCACTATATGGAAGCACGTTGTCGTCGATGAACCGTCAGAGATTGTCAAAAGTCCTCCCTAACCTTCCGCAGATCCAGCCCATGAGAAGATCCTTGTGGAGAGACCACATCATTCCTCAAGTGCCCCCTCATCCCAACCTTCGGACCACTGCCACCACCAACCACCAAATCCTTCCCTCAAGCACCCTCTAGGTTTGTCGATCAGTGTTGCAGTGTGCCCTAGGGTTAAGCAATTTCAAGTCTTGAAACTCAAATTGCTTTTCAAATAGGTGATGGTGCTACTCACAAATGGTGATTTTTTCAGAGGAGCTCATAAATGGTAATTGACTTTCGACAACATTATCTCATTGTATTTGGAGGGGAAAGCTAGATTAATCCTGTGCCCTTTCTTGTCATGACAGGTGCATTAAAGACCATCCCCATTCTTTCCATCCGTTGAAAGCTCTGCATTGGTATGGGCAATGCTCTTAAATTTGGCAGGATAACTGGATGTGTTTGGGAGGACGTTTCCCAAGACTTACGGACTCAGCCACTTGTTTCCAGGCAAATGGTTTTAGTACTTGAGTTTCTAGTTGTTGCAACCACTTTGCAATGCTCAGTTTGAGGAAATACGCTACTACTTTCTAGGTTGGTGGCAATAATTCATGGGTTGTCACTAAGGATTGGTTGAGCTGGGAGGGTGGGTTTTTTATTGTTATATAGATTTACGAGCAGTTCCATTCTCCATGGACAAACCAAGACTTCACACCGGTACTTTTTTGTTAGTGCATATGGATGGAAGATGCCCCTTGGAAGGTCAAGATCCTACTCATGGTATAAAAAGGTTAGCATCAAGGCATGATTGAGGCGATCATGAAGTGTAAAGCGATGAAGAGAGGCATGGAGCACCACCTCAATTTTAATACCTTTTCTTTTCTAATGCATAATTGAGACGATCATGAAGTGTAAAGCGATGAAGAGAGGCGCGAAGCACCACCTCAATTTTGATACCTTTTCTTTTCATCGTGGGAACTTGTTTTTTTACATGGTAGATGGGGATGATGGATTATCCTTGTTACTTTGTGCATGGGTATGTGTACCATAAAAAATACATGTAACTATGCTTTGGATTGTTTCTATTGGTAGACTAATAAAAAACTAAAATCACACTAGCTTCTATGTCGATGTTCATTTTTTTAATATATAGATTTGTTTTCAGCGATTGTCCAATTGGGTTGTCGATTGAACCGTTATGTGGATCTTGAATCGTTATGTGGTTTATTGACTTCTTTTTGGAAGAAAAGTGTATGCATTTGACTTCTTTTTGGAGGAAAGCGTATGCATCCATCGTGATGCACAATATAAGGAATATATTCACACTATTTGAATGTGATTTGTGGACTTATCAAATGAAATTGTATACTTGTATTTTTATGCATGTGATCATGATATTATATTTATTAAAACATGGAACCTATATGATGTTTTGTGTTAATCATTTTGTCACGTATTTTAGTAACTATTAGTTTAGCCCAAATAGTAATCTTTATTTATCTTCAACATTGAAAAGTAGCACTAAAAATCATTTAAGTAATTTGTATATATGGATATGGGAAACTTATTTGTCTTTGTATTATACAATATTTTTTGTTAGATTGCATATTTTTGGGATAAAAAATGAGGCTTATACCATGATGGTACTGATGTACATCAATGCATCCTTAGTGGGGGGGGGTACAACTCATCCCCCGATATTACTGCATGCTGCAATGTCGATTATGCTAAATGCAAGCCGGATGGGAAGTCTACATTGGTACATCTAGGGAGAAATCTAGTCACTTGGAGAAGCAAGAAATAGACAATGGTTTCTTAGTTTAGTGCAAAAAGCGGATATGGGGCGATGGCCTAAGATGCCATAGACGTGTGTGGATCCATGCATGTCTTATAGATCTTTACACATATCTTGGCAAGGGGATGTAGTTGAGGTGCGGCAGGACAACGATTATGTATATAGCAAACAATCTTATGTTTCACAAGTGCACCTATCATGTGAAGTTCAATTGCTTAGAGATCTTATTCAAAGACATTTGCAAATATTAGATGTTTAATTTGTAGATGTAACGACCAACATGTTCTTTGAAGCACTCTGAAGAGATCTAAATGAAGGTTGTTGTGATGAGCTGAGCATGAAAGATATATGCTCTTGCGTGAGAGGATGTGCTAAAGTTGGAGCATCATGATTTGAGCCACACTCATTCCGGGATACTTGTGTATTTCTCTTTGATGTGTTAACACTAGCCCCAATCGCTCTCCTTGTAAAGAGGCTTTCGGCTCTTAGTTCAATACATTGAATTTTAGATTTCACGTATTATCGAAGCAAGTTTGCTGAAGTCAATTGACTAGTTGGACTGATAGTGGTTCTGTGAGAAGGGGGCGATCAAATAAAATAACTATAGCTTGTCACTATGTGGTTTATGATTCTTTTTTCTTTTGATTTTTAAAAGTAAAATAAAAATAAGCTTAATATGTGGTTGTAACTTGTAAGTCAGTTCAATTGTTATTTTTTTTGTTATAGAATACTGAAAAGGCCAAAATCTAGATATATATTTCAGAATATATTATAGAAATGATTTGTAATTAACATAATAAAATATGAAACCAAGCAAACTTGATTAGTTGGTCAATACTGTTTAGTCTTTATTCAATGATCTGTCTGACTCAATACCAATAGTTACCCCTTCGGGGGTGCTTATCTAATTTTATTCCCTATGGTGTAAATCCTGGCGCTAGTTTCTTCTTATATATAGACGGATAATGTTTTTTTTAATATTGAAGTATTCCATTCCACATGATAACCGAGCAAGCATATATTTTCATAGACATGCATTCATGTACAAGGATCTATCTAAGGTGGTGCATATGCATTAACTTGTTGTTTTCAAGCTTCATGGATGTCGGAGGGTGTGTTTCTTGAAGAAGGCCGTTCATGGCTTTAATAGAATTCTCGAAATATATTTTTAGATTCTCTCAGAAGAGCTGGAGAACAACGATTTCGCAAGGTTATCATCAAATGATTCCATGTTTACTAATAGGGCATGCCATTGTTGCCATGTTGGTCTATGTCAACGACATTGAAATACTTCTTCAGGATGGAATAGTCCGCATCAGGAGAGAACTTGTTTTGTTTCAAAGGATGTAGACAATTGATCTATTGGAGGAGGTCGACTTGTTAGGTGTGAAATCAGCTTTGATTTCTATGGTTCCGAAGGCTCAACTATATGATATTGATATGCTAGTTGATAAGGGCCCAATATTCTTAGTTAGTTGGGAAGCGCCTCTACTTACTATCATCATACGTGATATTTCCCTAGTGACTTTGTTTGCTAGTTCATGAAGTGCAGACTCGGACTTATTAGGATGCCATTGTCTTGGTATTGAGGTACACCCCGTCAACTCTAGGGAATGAACTTTTCATTGCTAAAGGTTCATCTATGGATTTAACTGTGCACCATGAAGTTGATTATACATGATCCATGGTTGATTGGAAGTCTACAGCTTGAGTTTATACATACTTAAGGGGGAACAAGGTCACCTGGAGGAGCAAGAAACACGTAGTTGTCCCTCATTGGATTACAGTTAGCAAGTATGTGGCAATGGCCCAAGTTGTCACAGAGTTGTTATGGATAGGCAATAGGCAATACTTAAAGATCTTCACATACCATCCGATAGAGTGATGGAGCTGAGGTATGTTAACATAACTGTTATGGAATATTTTTTTCATAACTCAACCATGGTCAGTTCCAAGCTCGGATAAATTGAGGAGTGTTGCACGTTAGGTAGCTAACAACTAACGCAAGAGAGATAAATTCCTAAATAGTATTATTTTAATAATACTATTTAGTAATTTGTCTTGAAACAATTTGGATATGTTAAACATGTATTTAAGCAAACATTTTGGATTCGTTGGGGTGTTCCCTATTAGCGACGCGTTGCGTCGCCTGAATGCAATGAGAAGTTGGCAAGGGCTGCTACATCGCTGCCCGGATGTAGTTCAAAATTTTCAAGGGTTCTCGTACGAGGAACATATGCGAGTAAATAAGCTAGTTTCACTGCATCCTTGCCCGGATGCAGTCCAAAATTTACAAGGGTTATCACATGGACGCATGTGGGTAAAGAAGTTAGTCCAAAAGAGGTTGCAAAGGAAGTTGCGGATAGGTAGTTGGAATATTGGCACTTTGACTAGAAAATCGATGGAGATAGTTGATATGATGGAAAGAAGGAAGATTCAGATATTATGTTTACAAAAGACAAAATGGGTTGGAGAGAAAACAACAGAGATCAAGATGACAAGATTAAAACTTTGGTATTCATGTAAGGATAATGGCAGAAATGGTGTTGGTGGTTGTTCATTAGGATTTGAAGGATTGTGTGGTTGAGGTGCAAAGATTCAGAAATCGGATTATTTTGCTAAAAGTGATGCTCGAAGAAGAATTTTTGAATATCATCTCAGTTTAAACACCACAAATTGGTTTAGATGAAAGGACTAAACAAGTTTTTTGGGAGGATTTGGATAAGATTATGCAAGGAATCCCACAAAGAGAGATGATTTGCCTAGGTGGAGATCTTAATGGACATGTGTGAAAGAATGCTTCAGGGTATGCTAGTGTTCATAGAGGACATGGCTTCGGGGATAGAAATGAAGAGGGAAAAGTCATTCTGGATTTTGTAATGACTTATGATATTTTCATTGCAAACACTCTCTTCAAGAAGAGGGAGGAGCATTTAATTACTTATAAGAGTGGCTCGACTAGAACACATATAGATTACTTTACGTTGAGGAGAAGAGATCGGTTGTGTTGCAAAGATTGCAAAGTAATCACAGGAGAGACTCTGACCACCCAACATCGCTTGTTAGTCATGGATGTGCAAATAAAAGGGCTGGTAAAGAAAGTGAAGGTTCTCAAGATAACTAGAACTAGATGGTGGAATCTGTAATTGAAGCAATCAAGTTTAAGGGAGAAGATTTTAGAAGACTTATCTTGGGATTGTAACGGAAGTGCAAACGAGATGTGAGAGGTGGTAACATCTTGCATCCGAAGGGTAGCGAAAGAGATGCTAGATGAGTCAAAGGAAGGAGCTCCGGGCTAAAAGGAGGCTTGGTGGTGGAGTGAAGGGGTATAAGAGAAGTTCAAAATTAAAAGAGCATGCTTTAAAGCTATGTTTAAGGACAAGGAAGGTCGCATCAGTATCGATATCGTTTCGGTCCTCCCGAAAAGGATATATCAGGATATGTCGCCGATATATCGACGATATCGGTGGAAATGTCGAAAATGGCTCAAAAAATCATTTTTTGTCATTTTTTCTAGAAATTAAGATCATCCAAGATATTAAAATAGCAAATAACCTACAAATACACACTTGTATAATTCATGTCGGTCATTTATAGACCATTTATCACACATGCCGATCATTTCGAACATATCGATGTTAATGTTGATTCCTGTTTTATAGATATTGGAAATGGAGTTCGTCCAAGTTCTTAAAACACTAAATAACTTACAAATATACTCTTATCGGTCATCTATGACCCTTATATCGATCATCTATGACCCTTATATCTCCCATATCGGTCATATCGAGCATATCACTGATACTGTTAATTGTTGACCTACACATATTGGAAATGGACTTTAAGTTCTTAGAACACTAAATAACTTACAAATATGCTCTTAGATCACACATATCGATCATCTATGACACTTATATCGCGCATGTCGATCATATCGAACATAGTGTTCTAAGTTCTTAGAACACTAAATAACTAACAAATATACTCTTAGATCATACATATCGATCATCTATGACTCCTGATATCGATATCTTGGTAAATGGATATGCACCCTGATATCGATATCCCCTTCTTTTCGTACCGATATATGGGCGATATATCGCGGATATATCGCGATATGACTTTCCGTGTTTAAGGATAGAACAAATGGAACTGTCACAAACTACAAAATAGCGAAGAAAGAAGCAAAGAAGGTTGTAAGCGGAACTAAGTCAAAAGCTTATTAAGTTTTGTACAAAAATCTCTATTCTAAGAAGGGACAGAAGGATATATTCAGGTTAACTAAAGCAAGAGAAGGAAGATCAAAGATCTTTCTCAAGTGAGATACACTAATGATGAGGAAGGTCATATGCTTGTTACTCAGAAGGATATAGAAACTAGATGGACACAATATTTCCATAAGCTTTTCATCGGGGAAGGAAATAGAGAGATCACTTTGGGAAATCTAGCTAGTAGTGAAAGTTACTTGAATCGTGCAAATTATAGACGCATACAAAGGAAGGAAGTAGAGGAGGCTTTGAAGGTTATGAGACATGGGAAAGGTGTAGGACCTAATGATATTTCTATAGAACTTTGGAGAGTTTTCGATGGACGTGGTTTGACTTGACTTACAGATTTATTCAATGTTATTTGGCGAAGCAAGAAAATGCCTGAAGATTGGAGGATAAGCATCGTAGTGTCTCTTTATAAGAATAAAGGAGACATTTAAAATTATTCAAATTATATAGGTATTAAGCCGATGAGTCACACTATGAAAATTTGGAAGGTGTGATCGAAAGAAGGTTGATGCGAGTTTCTAAAAAGAAAATCAATTCGGATTCTTGCCAGGTTCCTTAACTATTGAAGCCATCCATTTGCTGAGGAGAACAATGGAGATTTACAGTGCTAAAAAGAAGAACGTCTATATAATTTTTATTGATTTAGAGAAGGCTTATGATTTTGTCTCATGGGAGATATTGTGGAGAGTTTTGGAGAAGAGACAAGTACATGCCCTATACATTAACCTCATAAAAGATATTTATGGTAATGCTTCATCTTGTATAAGGTTATAGTATGGTAAGACTGACTATTTTCACATCAACATTGGTCTGCATCAAGGTTCAACTTTGAGTCCATTCCTTTTTACTTTGATTATGGACGAGTTGACAAGTCACATTCAGGGTGAGATACCTTGGTGTATGTTATTCGGTGATGATATTGTGTTGATTGATGAGACTAGAGATGGAGTAAATGAGAATCTTGAGGCATGGAGACATGCATTAGAGACTAAAGGATTTTGTATAAGTAGGGTTAAGACTGAATATATGGAGTGCACTTTTGATTGAAGTAATGGTGAAGGAATCTATGTTAAGATTAGTGATGATAACATTCAGAAGAGAGATTCTTTTAGATACTTGGGATCTATTTTGCAACATGATGGAGAAATTGATGGAGATGTTATAAATATAATAAATGCAGGTTGACTAAAGTGGAGAGGAGCCTCTATTGTTCTCCGTGATAAGAAAATTCCTTTGAAAGTCAAATGAACATTTTACAAAGCAGCTATGAGGTCTGTTATGCTCTATGGATCTGAATGCCGACCTGTGAACTTTTTAATATATTGGGGCGATCACCATCGAGTGAATCCCCCTCTTTTGAGGTTTCAAAAAAAAAATGCCGACCTGTGAACCATAAACATGTGCAGAGAATGACAATAGCAGAAATGAAAATGCTAAGGTGGATGTGTGGACACACACGCAAAGATCGGATTCAGAATGGTGCCATTAGAAGGAAAGTTGGTGTAGCACCGATCGAGGATAAGATTCGAGAAAATCCTTTAAGGTGGTTTGGTCATTTGCAAAGGAGGGCAGCTGATGCACCGGTGAGGAGATGCGACTTTTGGGATGTTGAGCATGCTAAGAGAGGTCGAGGAAGGCCCAAGGAGTGTTGGAATGAGACTATACGTAGGGATCTTAGTTTTTTGGATCTAATCCCGAGAATGACCCAAGATAGATCTAAATGGAGGCAAAGAATCCATGTAGCCGACCCTACTTAATGTGGAAAAAGGCTTTGTTGTTGTTGTCCATGAGCACAAAAAACATGTGAAGGTTGACTGCTAAAATGCCACTTCACCGAGACCTTGTTTAAAGAGCTCTTCTCAGGACTTGTGGTGTCCCCTTTGCATATCATATGCCAAAACATATTCACTACGACACTTTTAAGAGCTCCACTCGAGCATTATTGTGGCAACCTCAATATGAAGGATATTTATATGGACATCACCCTTATGCATACATCTTCCAGTTGATCCACACCATACCATATTTGTTAGAAAATAGGAAGCGGAAGCGGAATCAGAAATAAAGGTAGAAAAACTTAAGAACACGCGGGATTTTACGTGGAACCCTACTCCGTGAGGAGCGGGATGAAACCACGGGAGAAGCCCTCTAAGGGGTGGATATTCTATTGAACTTTCTCAATGGATACAGGAGGTCTGGGGCTCCTTATATAGCCTCTCCAGAGCCTCCAAGTCCCACCACTGGATGATGTGGGACTAAACTCAGTGGTGGGGTAAATGGATCCTGGAGGTATCCATTTACCCACCTATTACATAAGTGACGCATGCTCCAAATACTCTAACACTCTCCCTCAAGCTGGAGCATGCAATGCTCAGCTTGGACAAACAGAAAGACACTCAACTCACAATACATGACACTACAGACAATATCAACCCAACGCGCACAGCTGCTGCAGTCGAGGACGTTGCTTCTCATGGCGTGCATGTGAGGAGGACGAACGAGCTGGAGTGTGAAACTGGATCTATCTGGCTCAGAGAATGGTACTCTACTCTGGAGTCCCTATGATACCACATGAAAGCTCTGGCCGACCAACAAAAATGACAAATGATTGGCATGCGTCGTCGTCGAGTCTGAGTCTGAAAAATGTAGAGTCTGAACATCTGACCGGTCTGCAAAATCTGACATCTGAATCTTAGACCAAGACCTGTGACTCTACATATACTCCCCCTTTCTCCCATACTGGTCGGAATGACATTGTTGACCACATTGGGAGAAGATAAGATAATACATTAATATAGGGAAAAACATGAATATTCTCAAAAAATTTCTCTTGCGGCTTTTCTTCATCAATTTTTTAAAAAATAAGCCGTTCATTTTTTTTGAATTTTTTTGAAACATTTTTTTCTATGCCGTTTTCATCATTTTTTTCCGGCATTTTTCAAAGCTCACATTTTTTTTAAATATGCGTACGGCTTTTTCTTTTGTACGCGCCTTTTGCGGAAATTCATTTTTTTACTAACAAAATATCCAGCCTCTTTTTTTTTAAGCCCACTGTTGGGCTCTTATATTCCCCCTTCCCTTTTTTTAACAAACAGGCCCGTCGGGCCTTAGAACTGCAACACCCATACATTTATTTTTAATAAACAGAGAATCAGGCCCCCCTTAGGGTTCCCAACGAGACTCTCTTACAAAGCCAACCCCCACTGGGGTTTTCTCGATCGAAGCGGCTGCTCGCTGGGTACGCGCGAGGCTGTGGGAGGGCGCCGCTAGGCGCCTGGGCTGGAGTGTGCGCCGCCGTCTGGGAGGAGGGGAGCCGCGCGTGAGGGAGGAGCGACGCGTGTTCTTCTTTGCGTGGGTTCGCGAGTTGCGTGAAGCCCTGGAGGGGCCTGGTTCCTTGGTGCGCCGCCTGGGGGCACCGCATGAGGCGGAGTCGACGTATCTGGAGCGGCGCTAGGGCACCGCCTGGTTGGGTGAAGCGCGAGGGAGATCACCACGTGATCGGACCTGCGCTGCCTGTTCTGTTTATGCGATGGATCTGGTTGAAGAGAAGGCGTCACGCGCCGCCTGCGCGTGAAAGGGAGGCACTGGTGGTCTGGGCGGCGATCTGGGGTGCGCAGAACTGGGAGGAGGCGCGAACTGGGATCGCTCCTTAGGGCATCGATCTGTGCGCAGGAGGCGCCTGTGGGATGCCCCTGGGCTACGGGGGCTTGGATCTCGGAGGCGATCGTGAATTCCTTGTAGAACAAGGAATTCTAACTTTTCTCAACGAATAACAATACAGATCTTGGCCAAAAGATATTTGAACATATAATCTTCAACAATGACCAAATCAAAAAATGATTTTCAAATCGATCACAAAATATAATCGAAGAAAATGATAAAATCCTCGAGAATCGACCCGCTCTGATACCATGTTAGAAAATCGGAAGCGAAAGCGGAATCAGAAATAAAGGTAGAAAAACTTAAGAACACGCGGGATTTTACGTGGAACCCTACTCCGTGAGGAGCGGGATGAAACCACGGGAGAAGCCCTCTAAGGGGCGGATATTCTATTGAACTTTCTCAATGGATACAGGAGGTCTGGGGCTCCTTATATAGCCTCTCCAGAGCCTCCAAGTCCCACCACTGGACGATGTGGGACTAAACTCAGTGGTGGGGTAAACGAATCCTAGAGGTATCCATTTACCCACCTATTACATAAGTTACGCATGCTCCAAATACTCTAACAATATTTTTGTAAATTGATACACACCAGTTAAAAATCCACGAGGTGATACATCATAAGCAGACTGAGATCGGGTAGACTTATTTTGTTTTCTATGATAATACTTGAGGAACCTCATCTCTTTTTATAATCTTTCTTCAAGCCTATATTGGTCATACTTTTAGAATAATTTTTCTTTCTTCAAGGCCAATAACCATCACCCAGCTTTAGGTTTTCTTGGTGTGAGGGCCGTGTGCCTCTCAAACTTCTAAGCTACGATGTAAACATCTTTTGATTATTGAAAGCAATTACTCGAGCCATACAAAAATAGGTTTGTAATTTTAACAAAAATCCTAACTCTAGCCTCTTCCTATACGAAGGCGGCTACTTTATTTTCATATATCGAAGTATTCCATTCCACACCACCTTTGACAACCGCAATCACATGATGTACATGGGGCTGGGGTCAGCTTTTCCATTTTCATTTAAGAAGATTCCAAATTGCATAGTGCAATGTATTTTTGCATTCTAACTTTCAGGCCATTTTATTTTACACTGAATTTTCTGGTAAGGCTTTGAACTCTAAAGGGATTTATATGTATCAGTTTTTTTCTTTAGGACATAATTTCATTTGAAAAAGAAGTATTACCGACTAAAAATAGTTATAGTCAAGATTGAGATAACTGAAATGAAGAGTCATGGATCCGATGCTCTCAACATCAACATGGATACGTTCTAATGCATGAGTAGTGTAAACACGAGGCAGGAACTGCTTGTTTTTTAGTGGGAAGTTTTCCCTTTTTTACGAGAATCTCGGTATTGCTGGGAAGTTCTTCCTTTTGATTGGCTTGGTTTAAGATTCGTGGATAACCTCTTCTGGGGTAAGTGAAAGGATGGCCTCTTGATATTAGCTGCCATATAAATTAGAAGTGATATGCGCCTCATTCCCATTACAACAATTCTTCCTTGTTGCCACCCATGCACCCTAGGAACATGAACACAACTGTAGTCCATTTTTCAAATACTGTTAGACATGTAAGCCAATGGCGAGCCATTATGTAACAAATGTTTTTTCGATTATATCATTCCATATCTGAAATAAAACATATTTATATTTGCGTCATTGATAAAGTCTCTCAATACGAATAAATGTGTCAAATGGGCCAAGATAAATAGTTTACTTGATGAGATCGAGATATTAAGATCCGTATTGTAAAATGTCATGAAACTGGAACACATCCTTTAATCGTTGAGAAATACATGTATATTATATGTTTAAATGTGTAAATTTAGCAGGTCAATATGTTGATTGCCTGATAAGGTCTACATACTGCTAAGTTGGGATATACAAGGCATATGATCTCTCGAAGGAATCATATATGTTTTTGGAAAGCATATGTTGATGTTGTTACCTAATGTTCTATTGAGAAATCTACTAATTAACGTTAGAAGGAGACTACCAAGCATGAGAATAAACATTTCGATTTATTTAAAGACTTCTAGTATGTAGGGTGCTTGAGTATTGAGAATGCTCGAGGTTTTAAGATCCGTATCGTAAAATAAATAGTTTACTTGATGAGATCGAGATATTAAGATCCGGATCGTAAAATGTCATGAAACTGGAACGAATCCTTTAATCGTTGAGAAATACATGTATATTATATGTTTAAATGTGTAAATTTAGCAGGTCAATATGTTGATTGCCTGATAAGGTCTACATACTGCTAAGTTGGGATATACAAGGCATATGATCTCTCGAAGGAATCATATATGTTTTTGGAAAGCATATGTTGATGTTGTTACCCAATGTTCTATTGAGAAATCTACTAATTAACATTAGAAGGAGACTACCAAGCATGAGAATAAACATTTCGATTTATTTAAAGACTTCTAGTATGTAGGGTGCTTGAGTATTGAGAATGCTCGAGGTCGATCTGATCGTAATAGATTGTATACTATCGATCTACCATTATGAGAAAATGATTATAAATCGAATGGATTTTAGTGGCTCCAGTTAGAGTGCAAATGAAAATCGATCGACTAGGCCGACTAGCTGGTCCGACTAGTCGAGTCGGGGGGTAGCCGACTCGACTTAGGCCTAGTCGGCCATTAGTCGGTCAGCCCGACTAGTCGGTCGACTTTTACGTCAAGTTTTTATATTTTTTTGTTTTTTTGTTTTTTAAAAGTAAACTTATTCTAATATGCTTAATGTTATATCTAAAGTCAATTACCTCTTTTGTTTTATTATGTAAGTATAGAAAATATACAAATCTATGTTAATACATAAGCAAACTTATTCTAATATGCTTAGTGTATATCTAAAGTCAATTACCTCTTTTATTTCATTATGGACGCATATAAAATGTATAAATCTATGTATAAAAATGATTTATATATTTAAAATAATTAAAAAAAATCAAAACCGACTAATGAATGACGAAATCCGATTAGTCGCCCGGCTGCCGATTAATCCTTAGTCAGTGACCCCGCCGACCGAGTACCGACTACCGCTTTCTACAACCTTGGTGTTATTTGTCGCCTCTTACCACCTTTTTGTCTTTAAGGTTTCATGCTATATAAGAAACCCCATAAACTGAATAATTCAATCAGTTCTTTCTCAATTTTTCTCCACATGGTATCAGAGCAGCGATCCTAAAATGGAGTTTGGACTTACCCCCTCGTTGCTATGACCCACCCTTTCTCTCTCAGCTCCCTCCACCAATGCGTGGCACCCTCTCCGCCATGGCAAGGCCCAACGGTGCATCCTTTCCGTCATAACATGGCCTCGCGCAGGCCTCATGCGGGGCTCTCTCCTCACATAGGTCTCTGCGCAGCCTCTGCGTGTGTGCCGCCCCTTTCATGTAGGGCTTCCAGCACTGCCGCCCCTTACGTGTAGGGCTCCCAGCACCATCGTGGCCTCCCTGTCGCTTGCTGGTGTCCTGCACAACATCATCACCGTCCTCAGTGCCGCCACACGCCTCCTTCCTTACACGCGCAATCGCCCCTAGCACCTCCACCTTGTGCCATCAGCGGTTCTGCAGGTCTTAGGGTCTGTGTCCGTGATCTAGTGTGCCTCCTCACACATCCCTGGCACCTCTACCGCACTGGCATCTATGCATGTGTGGGTAAACAGTTCAACAATCTCTGTTCCCCAACTGCTTCTTTGGAAGCAGCTTCACTCTTCGTATCCTGTGCATTAATCCTTGTAAACACCAGTCTTCTACAACATTTGTTCTTCTCTTCCAAAGATGGGGTTCTACCACAACATGACTGCGTAATCATGCGATAAAGATCTCGACCTCCTTTTAGCAGCTTCAAGATCCACTTGGCCAACATGTCATCATTAAAAGAGTGCAACTTCTTAATATTCAGGCCTCAGCTCCCCCTCTATTCTGTAAATATAGTCCCACTACATCAAATGAGTGCCACACCCCCTCCTTGGTCCTTTTCCAAAGAAATCTTCGCATTCCATTATTTTGCTTCTCCACCTTCGTAAGCAACCTAAAAACATACATGTAGAACAAATACATGGATGTTGATCCTGACATTGGCTTGTGGTCGATTACCCCTAGGCAGCAACTTCGACCTCCAACCCCTGAGTGACTGAGTATCATCTAAATCCTCTCCACCATCGCCACCTGATCAATGTCCTGTAGCTGTAGGACACACCATTGACATGCCAAGATATGTCAATGGCAACTGCACGTGTCCCGTACGCTATAACTTCCACACATCATTGCATCCACATCAAAAGCAAAAAAAGATCCTCTGGTGACACCTCACAGAAAATCTCCATTGATACCCTCACCGGACGCATCTTGATTCTTGTCCCAACCCTTGAATGAATCAGATAGTGTTGTCAACATACCGTATCAGTGGTACTTGCAATTGGCTAGAACTTGAAAACCCGGAGAATATTCCCATTCTCAATTGCAGATCGGGGGCATGTTGAATGCTGAAATTAGCTACCAAAGGACAACCCCACCTCACATCTCATCCGGATTGCACCCACCCATCCTCTGATATTCACCAATGCGGAAAAAGACAGTTGTGACACACCTCATCCAAGAAACCCACACCACTGAAATGCCCCTTTTTTGTCAACGTGCTTCATAGGAAGGACCAGTCTAAGGTGTTATAAGCCATAACAAAATCCACCTTTCGTGTGGAGCTTTTCACACCACCACTCTCCTGGCTGGAAATTATCATAGTCGTTTGCCCTGAGTTGTCCAAGATGGATTTGCTGAAATGAGAGCAGATTGTTTAGAACTCAGTCGATTACCAAAACACCTTCAAATCCTCAAGGTGAGGACCTTCACGGTAATCATTAAAACTCATGGTGCCATTTTAAGCAAATGTAGTGTGTAGCATTAGCAGCGGTATTCGGTATCCAATCGGAGGGGTTATTGAATAAAGAATATTCATTATTCAGGAGGATATTCTCAATTATTCGGTATGTATTTTTTAATTATTCTAAATATAAAATTTATGTCTAATGTATATTCTTATATATTTATACATATATAGTCATCAATCAATAAGAGTCTAAAATAAAAGTACCAATTAACAAGTTACATATATGGAGCTTTAACATTTGTAGTGATATCGGGATAAATGATAATCTTTAAAAAAATAAAAAAGTTAGCCGTCTGTTGCAATAGTCGGCCGAATATCTGAATAGTCGGGAATATTCGGGTTGGACCGAATATTGACCGAATAACAATATCCTATTATGTCACCCCACAGAATAAGAATATTTGGCCGAATGTCAGTCCATTCAGCCGGATATTGCAATAGTGATTAGGGCTTTGTACATTTTGCTGGTGTGTTCTTGTAGTGGTAAAATGAGAGTTGTCGTTGTGGTGCATCCCTTTTCTAGTTAGCGAAACCCAGATGATTACCCTACTCGAATATGATTGTTTCACTTCCTAATGAAGAAAGAGAGATGATAGACAATCAAGGAAAACCCCAGTTAAGCAACATCATACATATCCGAGTTCTTGGCAAGGTTCTTGAATCTCTTTTAAACTGAAGGAAGGATGCATAAATTTTAACTGTTCTCTATGGTCTTCAAACCACTTTCAAACTTTTATAAAATCTTTGGCAGTAGTCATTTGCCAAGGGATAAGGGACATTGATAATACCTCTACCCCCCCTTGGTTTTTGGTATCATTTGGGTGTTTCTGCTTTTTTTAAACATTTATATGGTATTCTACCATCATATAATCTAGAAGGTACACTGAATCATATAAAGTAAAGTAATATACATCGATATATTATTGAGTGCTTATGATTATCTGGAAAAGTCCACGATTAAACTATATCTTCCTGTTATTAATGTCACATGGAGATTGGAAGCACTGTTTACATATATGTTAGCATGCACATGTGTCCCATTAAGAGGTTGGTCAATAACTTGAGCCAAAAGACCAAGAGACATGCCCGGGGAGGGTGTTGATGATGGTTTCATTGTAAGTCTTACGAACAAAGCCTTCAAATGTGTATGTTCAGAGTTGGACCTTGAGGTCACACTCGACTGTCAATTGGTGAATTTATAAATGAAGGTGGATATATACACACTTGGAGCGTAGATTAAACAACTACTGATGAATGTATACAGAAGAAGATGGGGCATTGATGTGAATAAGGACCTACATGTGTGAGGGTGGTGATGAAGATATTGATTATTTTTTCCTCTCTGTGCCCCTTGCAAGTCAAGTCTGGGAGCAACTAGCATTTCGTGGGTCGATAATTGAACTCCACCCTTAATGGGTCGTGGATGAGCTTTAGAACATGGTTGATTGTGAGAGGATGTTGTAAGGGCATAGGAGACTTCAAGACGAGAACTGTCCTTCAGTAGTGTTATGGGATCCTAGGATTAGAAAGAAATGTTGTGAGTTTATAGTTAGGAAGATGTACAAGGAGCATGTCATTCATAGTGGCTACTCACTTTGAGAAGCTTTGCCTTTCAAGAAAAAAAGGAGAAACCAAAAGCATCATCAACCTGTTGGTGAAATTCTGAGTTACTCCTTTTGAATCTTCGGATGCGTTCAACACAATTTACTGCAACTTGAATTGTTTCTTTTGGGTCTCGAACCATGTACAACCATAAAATCATCATTTCATTTTGCTGGTGTGTCATGCTTCTTGTTTACTTGGTACAAGTGTCTTACGTCAATCATAGCTTCCCTTTATAATCTAAACATAGTTTGACATACATGGATTGGATATTTATTTGATGATTGATATTTGGCAGAAATTGTATTCTTGAATGTGTTCAGTATTTTTCTATGATACCGATTTGTGGATGTTCTGCTTCCATAAATGAATAAGTCAGCTTATTAGCATTCCAGAAGAACACATTCTCCTTCTGATCTTTCAAAACCTATCTTTATATTTATTATTGTGTGCATGTCATGATTGTCATTTTTGCAGTCCGGAAGGAATTGAGAACCTTTGTTCAGATATTGAAGTTGACCATACTGATATCAGGATGCTTATGTTGGCTTGGTAAGTTGGACTTCTTCTGGATTCAAATCACCTTGAACTGGATGTTCTGCTGCTGGAACCTTTTTTGTGCCAATAAATATATAAATATTTAACTACATCATAGGAAAATGAAGGCTGAAAGGCAAGGTTACTTCACCCTGGTAATTTACTTTGCTTGCTGATTTGCTTTCCTTTTGGATATTTTTTATTTGCTGGTCTTCTTCTATGTACAAATATAAAATACTAAAAGAAGTATCTATGCTATATGAAACAGGAAGAGTGGCAACGCGGCATGAAAGCGCTACGCGCTGATACAATTGGTAAGATAAAGAAGGCTCTGCCAGAACCGGAGAAAGAGGTTGGAATCTTTTGTATATTGGATATCAATTTTCACAAGATGAAATTTGAATCACAATCTAGTAATACTCAGGAGTCAGCACCCCATTTTAATTGTTGCGTAGTGCAATTTTTAGATAATGACAAAATAGTAATTGTTGTAAAGGAGACATGTTCAGTACAAGCTAATACCGAACTTGCAAATGATTTAATAAAATTCAAACTAGATTATATCATTGTAATGGCATATTACGTCAAAGACCAGACATTAGGATGTCATTACACGGAGAAAATTACAGTCACATTTTGTTATTACTGCAAGGTAGCACGTCTTCTCTATTTGTGTTACTGCTATTCAGAAAATTATTTTGCATGCGTAATTGTTCTCTCTAATGAAACCAGGTGAGGAGGCCAAACAATTTCATGGACTTCTATGGATATGCATTCAGATACTGTTTGACGGGTATGCTTTATCTTGGGATGCAGGGTTGCAACGTCTAGGATTTTTGGAGTATCTTGTATCATTGTTTGGCTTTGCTTTCCATTATCTTTTCTAGAGGACAAGCAGAAAAGTATAGATATCGAGAGTGCTTGTGAACTTTTGGAGCTTATCCTGGGCCCTCAATTTCGATCTCAGGTTGACAAACTCATCGAGTATCTCAAGGTAATTGTCTTTTTTGGCATGGACTTTCCAGTTCATCGAAGTTTAACTTCAATATTACTCGTATCATCTTTTTATTACATGAACATCTCTAATGGCAGTGCCAACACGAGTATAAGGTTATCAACATGGACCAGTGGATGGGCTTCCTAAGATTCTGTAATGAGGTGCATTCTTTCGTCTCCTGCCATCTTTTGAGCAATAATTCGGTACAAAAATAACGCTTGCCCTTTTCATACAGATAAGTTTCCCCTCTCTGGACAACTATGACCCGGCTCTCGCATGGCCCTTAATTCTGGATAACTTTGTTGAGTGGATGGTGGAAAAGAGGAGTTAATTCCTTTTGCTGCTGGATGGCTATCGGTTTCCATCCGCTGGCTTGGGTGCCTCTATATGCTATGGTAGTTGGAGTTGCCTATTCTTACTTCGTCCTTACCTATATTCGTCGGAAGCTGTCCCAGTGTTTATGATTTGGGTTTGATATGTCTGCTTTCTTTCTTTCTTTCAGGTTCTGGCATGCAACCCTCTTAAAAGCCACTACAGACCTTCACAACACTGGGATGTCTTTATTTTGCAGTTCGAAGTGTGGTTGTCTACGTTTGCTCTATTCTTTCTATAATTTGTTGTGATGGATGGTACAAAACGGAGTTGATGAGTTTGGAATTATAAGTGAATGATTCTTCCTGTGTGTAGAGGGTAAAAAAGGTTGAACTGATTTGTTGCTAGTGAATAAGGGGGAGTCTGCATTATTGAGCGCGAAAAGATGAAGTCGATACGTATTCATGGATGTAGTATGGGTGTTCCTCCCTTCTCAGTTTCTAAGTCGAAAAATGAATAAGGTTTATATTAATAGTTCATGACGGTTACTTGTATTTTCTTCCTAGTGTTTATGCGTGTGCGTTCCAATATTGTTGTGCTCTCGAATATTACACAAAAAATGGTAATAGAGGATCGGTTCCGGCCCATGCAATGGAGTCCAGTATCTCCAATGAGATCACATTTTTCTAGGAAGTCTATATGTTGTCGTATCGTCAACATTTAGTGCCATCTAGAACTTTATCCAGGACTTATATCAAACGGACTTCTCAACTAGTATATCTTTGATTGTCGTTATGGAAGGTTTCTAATTTTAGTAGTTGTGATTGTACCCTCAATAAGGATGATGTCTGGGTGATGGTGTTAGGTATATAAAATAGTACATTAGTCTAAAGATCCTGAAGTACACACTCAATTTCAATGTCATAATCGAATTTTAAAATGTAGCAATGCGATACACAATTTTTAATATTTATCTCAATGTGGTTTTGAGCTATTGTTTAAGGTTAGAAAAACAACAATAAAGTATGTTTCAATAGTCAAGGACTGTATTGAGACAAATCTTAAAGATAGGATATTACATTGTTACATTTAAAAGTTGGATATGATATTGAAACTGTGTCTAATTTAGGAACTTTTGTGTTATTTACTCTAAAAAAATGTAAGGCGAAGGAGGGTTACAAAGACACACTTTAGCTATTGTATGAGAAGTATTATACAGTGTCTATGATTTAATGCATCATTGAATTTAAAAGTCATGTATTTCGATGAGAGGAAAATCTTTCAAATTTAAAAGCCCTAAATCGAATCTTCAATGGTGTATTATAAGGTGGACACTATTTTCCGTAGGTACCTAATTGATGAACGGAATTTGATCAATGGTTCGAGCATAAATCTTAAGAGTGAGGATGCTGTTTGAAGCAGATAAACCTTTCACACGCCGTTGTGAGATCACTGCACAAATGAGCCCTGAACTCGTGATCTTTGGCCGATCTTGCGTATCCCACCATGTAAGAATTCGAGCTTAATTTTCTGTGTTCGTTGCGTCCGATAGATAAAAACGTGCTCGCAAGCATCAATGGGGGTCTCAAGAATCACGGATTAACACTCGCATCATGGCGCTCCGCCTTCTGGTAGTGGTCCTAACATGTCCACTGCTCCTAAACAAACATTTTGATTCAAGTTTCAACCCATGAGTAGGTGCTGCACCTGTGCTGTCTGGCTGGTATCTTCAATCAGCACATGAGACTAGGAGTCTATATTATTGAAAAAAGTAGTTAAGTAGGGAAACATACCAATTTAAAGTTAAAAAATCCAAATCCGATTCACTTGATCCTTCTTTCAAAAATATTCTTTGTGCCATCCACCAAGGACATCACCAAACACCGAAGATGGTGCCGGTGCCATATGTGGGTCTTGCAAGCAAGTTGGAAAGTTGCATGGCACTGTGGGGCTTCGGGAGCCGAAACCCGAAAGGAGTATTTTACAGGCAAAACATGAGTGGCAGTTGGAGATCATGGTATGTGGGTTTGTTTGCTGGCCCTTGGCACCCCTCCCATCAATGCAGATTCGTGGATATAGCGAGCAGCCCTACGGAAAAGCGGCTAAACACACCTGCAGGGTCCCCTCAGGTAGATGGAGGCCCTCCATGTGTGCATGTCAGCGAGGACTCGTCATGTCTCTTGTGCACATCGCTGCTGCTGCTGTTGATGCAAATGGATGATATCACAAGCCATGCCTTGTGACACCTCATCGAGAAATGGTTTGCTTGGGAAAGATGAGATTTCGTTTTCATGGGTTTCAGGAAAAGGGGTGTGCCCTGTATCAGGTACGCCCCATTTCTCAAGTCCATGTGTCCAAATCAAAGGTCTTTTGACTTGGTTTCAACTTTCAAGCAGTATATCTCTTTCAGCTTAGTAACGATACTTAAAAGAGGTATTCAAAATCCCTCCCAAATATGATGCGGAGACTATATCAATGCAAACATGGCACCTATATGCGCACATGCCATCCGACGTATCACATGCCACAATTGGATTTTGAAAATTCCAACAGATTGAAGATCAATATATAAGGAGGAAGAGGGCAGCCTCATCTCCCATTTTGCAGGTGCTGACTAGAGTGGCGAGCGGAGCGTGATGGTGTGGCACATGCATCCACATCATGGTACCGTGACTTGGTGCGATTATATGGTGATGCTATGGTGGGATGCGGTGGACGCGATTCATGTGGTGGCGCGACAAGCAAGCAAGTCACTACAACAAAATTGAGCTATAGTGAAAAATCCGTCACTAAATTAGCCGTTGTTAAATATATAATGATGATATTATTCGTTGCGAAATGAATTTTCGTACTCAAAATTAGCAATGAATATCATATCTGTCATCATATCATTAGCAACGGTCCACGAAGCGACGCTTATCCGTTGCTATTTTTCAAAATGTTAACTAATCGTCGCTATTTTTTTAGTTCAAAATTTAACGACGATTAATTAAAATTTTGAAAAATAGCAACTAATAAGCGTCGCTATGTGGACCGTTGCTAATGTGATATAACGACAAATATTATATTCGTTGCTAATTTTGAGTACGAAAACTCATTTCACAACGAATAATATCGTCATTATATATTTAACAACGGCTAATTTAATGATGGATTTTTTCAAAACCGTCACTATAGATCAATTTTTTTGTAGTGAGTTGTTTGTGTGTCTCCGAGGGGCACTTGCTACAAGAGTAATGATGTCAGTGGTGCGATGGTGTCAACATCAACGGTGCGACGGCGACGGTGTACGATGTAATAATGGTGGTGGTGGTGCTGCATCGGTGAGGAAGATGAAGATGGTGGTCTATGGTAGTGGTGGCAGGTTGGAGGAAGGAGAAAGTGGAATTTTTAGTGGTAGGTCCGGTGGAAAGTGGATGGAGGGGAACCTGCTATCAAAATGAACTAATTTATAGTAAGTAGGGGGGGCCTGCCATCAAAAAGAACGATTGTGATGGAAGGTGGGAGGGGTATCTCCAATAAAAATAAATGACTCTCATAGAAGGTCATAGATGACCTGCCATCAAAATGAACGATTCTCATG
This sequence comes from Ottelia alismoides, assembly GCA_037367405.1. Taxonomy (NCBI): domain Eukaryota; kingdom Viridiplantae; phylum Streptophyta; class Magnoliopsida; order Alismatales; family Hydrocharitaceae; genus Ottelia; species Ottelia alismoides. The sequence continues at coordinate 7,791 of JAZKJV010005106.1, read as the reverse complement.
GCAGGTCCCCAAAGATATGCCATTAAAATGGGTGATATCATGACATATGGGACGTAGACTTTCTATGATGATGCAAATGAATGAACTCGTAGCAAACTGAAGACTTTTTGTACAATGAAATCCTATCAATATTTGCCACGTAGCTGTCAGAGATGCCACATCATATACAAAGATGGACCAACTTCCATGCATTAACCACTCAATAATGGACTTCAAATCCTCTATAGTTGTTGATGTGTTATGCTACATAGAATGGCTAAGTTTTTTGTTACCATTTTTGATTTTTTTGATTTGAGAATCATTTACTATGTTATATAATTTTTAGTGGCCCTCCTTAAGTTAGCCTTCCAACCTTTATTTTGCCCTCAACACTGTTATTTGGGGATGGATGACAATGGTGTATAGCGGGGTGATGAGAGACGAGGGGACTTAAGTTGTAACTCTAACTTGTTTGGTTGTAGGAACTTGTGTTTGAGAGATGAACTAGAGTTAATCTGATGCATTTTGATTGTATCGTTGAATTGGAGGAAAATAAGTTGCAGTTAAATATGGAGTTATAATAATTAAAAGAAGATGCATTCATACTATAATAAATATGATAAATGATTCTTGTATGTTATTTAAACTGTCTTACTTTATATTGTGTGATGGCTATAGTATATCCAGAAACAAAGTAAAATTTTAATTTTCTAAGTTGAAAATTTAGATGCCTAAGATAGGTGACCTCAATCAACCTTCGATATGACTTTGACTTTCAGCTTTTGATTCACCTACTCCTCTAACTCAACCATGAAGGTTTGACTTTGACCACCATAAAGCTTGCCCAAGTCGATGGAAAACTATACTTCGGCTGAAACCCTAGAAAGTCCAGTCCACTTCTAGCGAGTTTCGATGACATGACATGATGACATAGACTTGTGAAGATATCCCAGATGGTGAGGAGGCTTCCTTGGAACAAGGGCAAGGTCTTGAGCATCTCACCTAGCTACACAAGTGACTATGATGGTGGGTAGAGCTGCCTTCAATTGATTGGATGCAATACGAGCCAAGAATTAGAGCCCCGTAATGGCTCAACCACAACTCCTTTCGCATCCTTGTAAAATTTTCGATTTTGTAAAGTAGTTCTTGTTCTTTATATTCCACCATACAATTTCGCAAATTATTCATCCCCCTCTCCAATGTTCGATTATGCTTAATTCACCCCCATTCGACCATCGTCATCTTCCTCGATCAAACACTGTCGTCATCATCCATATATGATCAACCAAACACATCCATGGTGTTGTAAATTCCATGCTCTATCATTTCCCCTCCTTCACAGAGGAGTTTCACCCATGTCATCACCATACTCATTTTCATCACATGAGAGTTCCGCCCCACTCCAGCTACCAACACTTCCATGCATGCACACACCATAAAGCTTTGCCTCTCTTGTGTAGAAATATCCATGCACACACCATAAAGATATTTAGGAATAATTAGAAACCCTTTTTTTACTTGGAGCTTGAGCTCCAGGTTAAATCCATCATCCTCTAATCGTTCTTCCGTTGCGATCTTCACACAATTCTGATCCCCTATGCCTTCTCCACATTTTGCCTAACTTCTCAACCCATGTCCTGCACGGACCTGGTGAATGAAGGTTCAATCTGCCGCCTATCGCCAGAGGCTCGTCGTTATTCACTCCATGTTCTTCCTAGCTTTACCAATTGGCCGAGGAAGAAGCCCTCGAGCCACTAGAACTTTTGGTGCAGGTCTTGAGCCCTGAACACCACCTAGAGCTGCGAATCGAAGAGGAACAAGCCTCCAGATCTCCTGAAGCTTGACCACCTCCCAGATCCGTGTCAAGACCATCTAGAGCTCATGACCATTGCCTGTAGTTGCAAAAGGCCAGCAACAAGCCACAACCACCGTCGGAAGGATAAAAGGTTGTCGGAGACCAGAGAACAAGGCGATCGAAGCTCGACTCATAGGTGTTCTTGGGCTATTCTTCCGACACCCTTGAACACCGTTCGATCAAGAACCAACGTAGATCTAGTCTCCATAGTTCGTTCCAACTAGAGTGGTACGAGGGCTCAACCGTCCGATCGTCCACGTGGCATCCACATAGCGTCGCGATGAAGGAGCCATAAGTGGGGTAAATTGTGTATTTATTAAGTACCCCTGTAAATATTTAAATTAGGTATAACTTTTGTGGAAAAATTTCAAAGAGACCCCTGTACATTTTTGGATATTACAAATAGGTCCATTACTAGATCACCTCACGTGGTCCCCCACATGAGTGACCAAATTTAACTGTACCCCTCCAAATTTCATAATTTCTGTTTAGTATTAAAAAAATCAAATTTTCGTTGAGAACTTTTAGGTATTTTGCAAGAAACACCCCATCATTTATTTTAATTGCATAAATGTCCATGTCAGCTTGTGTAATTTCATTTTTGCTTTTATATTTTTTATAAATATTTCTCGTGCTTCAAAAATTGTGCAAAATAGGAGAAAATGTCTGATTTGATGCTCATTCACAACACTTTATTTAGCATATTATCTACATTTTTTATTTATTAAAAATCAAAATAGCACTTTTATTCCCTGTTTAACTTGAAAAATACAAAGAGATGATAAAACCTCACTTAAAAATTCCAAAAAATAGTGCTGTATATTATCATATTTTATCACTCTAGACCAAAATCACAAAAAAACAAAATACAAATGGAAATAGAAAACCCTTGCTAACCCTAAAAAAATTCGACAATATTTTCAAAAATTCCAAAAAATAGTTCTCTATTTTATTTTTTAATATACATATTAGTATATATTAACAATATTTTTGAGAAATTTTGGACCTATTTTGTATTTTTAAACCTCAAAACAAGTCAGCATATTTATTTTATTCCCTGATTTGGGATACTTTGCATTTAAAAATACATGAAAAATAGCAAAAATCACCAACAAATTCACTAAAATAGATGAAAATATAAAAAACATAAAAATATTTATTTTATAATTTTTGACTATATATAGATATAGTTATAAATAGAAACACCTATATTGTATTTATATACATATATAATGATATATACTTAATACTAAGACTAATTATTATAAATCTTATAAATATATTTTAAATCCTTTAAAAAATAAAAGGAACGCTTTTATTTATATTTACTGAGTTATATATATTATGTGTGTATATATTACATATATATACCATATATTATACATATTACTATATCTAATAATATATATACACTTAGTATGTATTAAAAAATAAATAAATAATAAAAAAAAGAAATTAGAAATTTTAAAAAAATTTAAAAAAAATAAAAATCCAAAAAAATAAATAATAAAACACACACAAAAACACTAAAGTACATAACATGTAAAGATATACATACATACCTATTATTTAGAGATAAATAATATAGCTACACCCGTGAATTCCCTGTGCTCGACACCCTACGCATACTTGCACACTATACACATTTATTAGTAGGGTTTATAATAAATTTTGACTCTACTTGGCATTGATCGCTTTATTCTATTGTGGGTTGATTGTTGTCTGAATTTGTCGGCTTTCGAGATTGATCATTTCAGCGACTGTGGTCAGCCTTATGAGACTGCACGCCCGCCTCTCGATAGTTGACAGTTCAACAAATGGCGCCGTTGCTGGGGAATAATGGATACTGTAGTATTTTCTTCTATATATTTAGTTTTACATTATATCTCTTTTTTATTTTTCTTTTATTTTTTATAATTATTTTATCTACTTCTTACCATCTGTTCTTTGTCCACTTTCTTATGAGGGACCGCATGGTGATGACAAATTCCTAGTCATTTAGCGTACCCGAGTCGTGAGGAGATTGACTCATTCTCTTGTGAGTCAATTGGAGAGCAAAGAAAGAGAGTGACAGAGAGAGAAGGAGAAGAGCAGACCCTTAGCATTTTCTTTTCTTTTTGTAAGAGAGAGTTTTTATTTTATTTTTGTAAATTAATTTATAATAATTTTGGACACTTGGACATTTCACACTTCACGAGGTCCACTTACGTGTGTTTGTTCACTTGGTGGCCTTATCTTTTTTTCTAGTGTTTTTATCGCCTTTATTTTATTTTATTTCACGAGTTTTGAGTTTTCTGCTTTATTTTCATTTGCTTTCTGTGACTGTCCTCCTAGATTTAGGATTCTTGACTCGATAATTAGGTCCACCGCTTAATTAGAATCGTGCACCTATAGTTCTCTACATTTGGAATTAGTCAAATATAAATTGTTGATTATTTGGATTTGAAACCGAGAGCCTCGAGAGGCTCCATATAGTTCTCGTAGTATCTATTGTGGCAGACATTGAGGAGTCTCCTAGACCATACTTTTGGGTTTCATTATAGATAATTAACATCTGGTTCTTCACGACTAATAGTAGTTCCTGTTTAGGAAAATTTCATGCTTTTGCATATAGTGCATGTAGTGTAAATATTTCAATTATGTTATGCATCCCTCATGGAAAGAGTTGGGTAGCTTGCGCGGCTTGCACGACTATCCCTCATTTGATACAAGGGTGAGATTTCCATCCTAGTATTCACTTGCACAGCTTTACTGCTATCTCCCTCTTTTTTTGCTAACCTAGGATAAAAAAGGAAATACAAAAAAAATCATTAGGTGATTTTTATTGAAAAATACTCAAAAAATGAAAACCCAAAAACTAAAACAAGAGGACTGCTAATAACATTTTGACCTTAATTAAAATCTTTAATAGACATCATTATTTGGGTTCATAAATCCCTCATTATTTTCAGGTACCATTCAGACTGAGTGAGGCACGATAAGGAATAGGCTCAAATTCCAATCTAGGACTGCCTTGATAATCTGTCGAGACAACGAAGTATTGGCGCTTCTTTCGTACGCAGGCGAGTAGGGCCTTGTCGACGACGGTGTTCCTGCCTTGTGTGGAGCATTCGACTTGGTCTGAGTCACTGGTCTTTCACACACTAATCTTTTCTTGGTTGATGAAGCCTTGGTTGCCGAGCTAATCTGAGTCAAAGATCCCCTTGTACATATACCCTCCTCCTCCTTCAATTTGATTTGATCCCATTTCACCTTAAAATCCCCAAATTTCTTGGTTCCTAAGGTCGCTAGTGACAACAGCAATCATGCCCAAACTTTTGGCGCGAAGGAAGAAGTGCTGGACCTGGTGATCCGAGCTCGCCATGCTTCTTCGTCGGATCTCCTCCTTGGCTCCTTCTCCTTTGAGGTTGAGATTGTTTTTAGTTTATTTTCATTCCTAGGACTAAAGTTAACATCAGTTAGATGTCATTTCAGTCATTTTCATTTTTTATTTCATTAAATTGCTCACTCCGGCCATCGTTTCACCATTCTTCGACTGTGCTCTACCTCGCCTAACACCTCCATCTTCTTCCTCATCGCTTCCACTACACCACAGGCACCCTCTCTCCCTCTAATCGAGCTCTGATCAGTGAGTCTGGTCTCCTCCCATCGCCATTCGTAGGAGACCCTCTGCCACACTCCATCTCCGTTCATTTCCCCAGAAAACCAAGCCCCGAAGCCTCTATTTTTCTTTGTGCACCTAACCCTGCAGGTTCTGGACTTCAAAGACCCCATTTGGGTTGATTTTGCAAAAGTCGGAGGCTCCCCAACTGCCCTACCCTCCTCGACCTTTCATGACTCCACCGATGAGTCACATACCTATTTGAGATGCCTAGCAGCCATGGGACCATTTCATCTTTTTTTTAAGCCATCTGCAAGCCCCTCCAATGGCTAGAGATGACTAGGAGACCTGATCAAAGTTACCCCTTTGGGTGTTTTCCCCCATTCTTCCAGATTGCTTCTCCGTCGTTGGATCAGGTGCCTGCTCCAAACATTCCAGGAGCTGTTGGATGCATGCTTCAACCATCGTCAGATCCTCAGTTGTGATATAGTCACGACCACTCATTGTCGAACCATAATCGCCTCCTCAATGACTGACACATTAATAAGTGAATCATTACAACTGTTCGATCATGCCTCAAGGGGCAATTTGCCCCACACCCCTCAGTTTTTGTATTTTCATTTTAGTCCACAAAGTTTCGTCTATAGTTAAAGACTTTCTATAATATTTGCACTTAACTCTACCCTTTATTTTATTTGCTAACAGGTCATGTCCATGTCACCTCACGTTCCCATATACGTGAGGCACTTAGACATTTTGCACCGGACCCCTCACGAGTTTTTATTATTTTTTGGCCCTTAAAGTTTTTAATTCAGTGTTATATTTTTGGGAAATATTGCATGTAGGTTCTGTATCTTTCTTAATTTTGCATTTATACCCTTGTCAGGTGTATCAAATCGAACATATTTGGGATTTTCGCATAAAGGCCGCTGGACTTTGGTTTATGTTCTAGAATGCATTTATTATTTACTTATATTTCATTTAGGTCTCTACAACAACATATATTTTTATTTCTTGTATTTATTTTATTAAATAATATTTTGAATCCAAAATTGGTAGGAAAGTTATTTTAAGTACATGAACCTTTATTACATCACATATATTTTTCATTGAGCACTTAAAACTATTTTCCTATTTTTAAAATATAAAAACATTGCATTTATTCCTTATTTGCATTGAAAAATATAAAAATTATAAAAATGTTTTGAAAAGTTATAAAAAATTATTGTATCTTTATTATTGTATTTTTTAACTCCAGATCAAAATCACTAAAAAATTCAAAAGAAAAAACTAAAAATTGAAAACCCTAAAAACTTTATAAAAATTATTAAAAAATATTGAAAAATTTTAAAGATACCATTTTCTGATTCTATATCTTATTTATATTATATATTAAAAATAATTTTGGAAAATTTTGAGGTATTTACCTATTTCTAAATTCCAAAACAATCCGACCTTGTATTATTGTTCACTATTTTGCCATTTTTATTCAATTAAAAATATAAAATAATTAGAAAAAATTATAAGAAAAATCTCAAAAATAGAAAAAATAAAAAGAAGACAAAAATATTTTACTCCCATTTTGAGTAGTTAATAGCTATATATTGTCCTATATTCTATATATATAGCTATATATACTTATAAAAATACCCAAAAATTTTTATAACCCTTAGAAAATAAAAAGGACTACACCTTAGTATATTTTTATGATTTATATATATTATTTATATTTATGTCATATATATCTATTATCTTTATATATATAGTCTCTATATATCCTTATATACATATAAATAACTTATAATTAGAAAAAGAATAATAATATATATATTGTAAAATCAAAAATAAAAAATAATTATAAGATAAAAATCCAAAAAATATAAAATTTTAAAACCCATAAAAAATTAAAAAACTCTATAAAAACACAAAGCATTTATTCACTACAAAAAATTGAGTTATAGTGACGATTTTTTTAAAATTCTGTCACTGAATTAGCCATTGTTAAATAAATAACGAAGATATTATTCGTTGCAAAATGATGTTTTGCACTTGAAATTAACGACGAATATCATATATGTCATTATATCATTAGCAATGGTTCATATAGCGATGTTTATCTGTTGCTGTTTTTCAAACTTTTATTTAATCTCGGCTAAATTTTGAACTAAAAAAATAGCGACGATTAGTTGATATTTTGAAAAATAGCAACGGATAATCGTATGGTCTTTTGCTAATGATATAATGACATATATGGTATTCGTTGCTAATTTTGAGTATGAAAACTCAGTTCACAACGAATAATATCGTCATTATATATTTAACAACATCTATTTTAGTGACGGATTTTGAAAAAATA